>CAUYRH010062170.1:0-49649 GCA_963574655.1 Perodicticus potto
ATACATTGTATTTAAATACTTGTATTTAATACAAGTATCTGTCTATATATTTAATATATTCAGTCCTCTTTTACTAAAAAAGCAGGTAGTAATATGAAGTCTGACAAATAAGTTCACAAATTTATCCTAGAAAAAATTGCTCCATAGTTCATTGCTGAATATCACTACAGTCACCTTCAAAGCAATTCCCTCAGGAAGCTGTGCACCAACACCAGGGCCTCGTCCATCCTGGAAAGCAATTTTGGAAATCATTTGATGAAATGGCCATCAAGTGCTTTTCCTATTACCTTTGATATTATGAATGTCATCAACATGTCTTCTTTTCAGTATTTCTTTTATCTTTGAGTAAAGACAAAAATCATCAGGGGCTAGAATAGGTGAATAGGAAGGTTGTTACAATAAAGTATTTGTTTAGTCCCGAAAAACTCCCTCACAGACAGTGACCTGTGAGCTGAGGCATTATTGTGATGCAAGATGCATGAGTTGTTGGCCAAGATTTTCAATTAAGATTTTCCTGATGTTTCTCTATCGATGTTACTTGGTCTGCTATGCTTCTTACAGTCAACCAACAATTTTGATGCACCATTTGACAAATTTTTGCAGTGTTTTCATCAGTTCTGCCCATTACTGGCTCCCTTGGCCTCTCTTCATCCGTGGTGCACTCTCTTTCTCCCCTCAGAAAAATATTCAGTCTGTTGGTACACTGCATGGCCTTATCCCCTTAAACTTGAATTAACATGTCTCAATTTCATTTCCACTCTTGCCAAGTTTGACAAGAAATTTATGAACATTTATTCATTGCTCTAATTCAAGCTCTGACATTCTTGCAATAGCACACAAAAACAGGCAACAACAATAATGAAAGCCATTCAGCTGGACACCACCACACGTCAACATGGGCACAAGTGTGAGATACTGATATACCAAGGTTATGAAACCTTATCTAGTTGTTTGTACCATGCTGCCAATATAAGCACATAGTGGCAAGTTTACGAACATCATTGTCAGATCTTGTATTTTCAAAACTGAATGATAGAAAAAGCCCTTTATGCTAACAGTCAAGAATGATTCTAATATTCTAACTTTTAAGCAAATCATGTTTCAAAACATGCCCCTGAAATGCACTAGGAAATGATTACTGATAGTCCTAAAATTTTCAAACACAAAAAATAGTATTTACATAACCAAAGAAACTATTTTAAATTTTTATATTGTTGCAAAAATACTGTTTGGCTTACTGAAAACCACAATGAGAGTGACAAAAACCTTGCTAGAATTTCCTTGTGACTTTGTGGACTATTTGAGCTTATATGAACTGGTGAGAATAATTCATTAACTGTGTGAAATACCTCAGTTGGCTTTAAGATTTATTTGGTGTTTGTGTTGTTTAAATATATGCTAATAATTTGTTTGGAGTCATGAGAACTAGATGAAATCCAATTTATTTTCTGTTTTCTAATTTCTCGTTAGAGAAGATTCATTATATCTAAAAGAATAATTTTTCTGACATTAGTATATCAATCCAGGTTCTAAGCAGCCAACAGAAAACTCACTACTTAACCAGGAAGTGCTTTAATATGAGTAAGCCCTGGAAATTGTTAGAGAGATAAAGAAGAGAATTCAAGAATGCGCCTTTGGAAATGACGCCCAGAACAATATAGTTCTTTAGAAGGCCTTTGCAGCTGCCTCTGAATACTCTAGAAACTGGGAATTGGACAAGTATAGCTGTAATCCAAGAATTCGAAAGGCTTGTGAAGAAGCTACTGCCGTTATTCTTGCAACCCACATTACTTTTGTCACTCAGGAAGCTGGATGGTGAATACTGAAACAGTTTTCAAGTAAATGTCTTGTTTCTAACCATCATGCTTTCCAAATGAAAAATTTATAATGAACACAAAGATGGCCTCATTCTCACTTCTGCTTGTGAATTTCTGAATTCACTTTGCTTAGCTTATAGAACATTAGCCTCAAGTGGGAATGTAGTTTTAAGATTTCTAGTCTCTTCAAATAGAGAATAGAATAAGCTTGAGAGAGCCAAGCCAAAGTATATAGTATAATCGCTTTTGGTGTCACTTACCTAGAAATAGTATCAATTCTTTCTTTCTTAATAGAAACTTTTTTTTAAATTTACCCTAATTTTTAATGAATATAGTAGAACCAGCGTAAGACCTAATTGCTGTGGTTATGACTATGTTCTGTTCTCCTTAGGGACTCTTAAGAACTCTTTGTTTGCTGACATGGCTCTCTGATATGTGTGTGGGGATGTGCGCACGTGCATGTGTGGCCAGTCCACTGCTTCATTGTGTTGTTGTTATTCACAGTTATGTCACAATATGATTTCCACAATTTCATGTATTTCCTTGAAATCATCAATTCACTTACAGAAAATACTTTCATATTTTTTTAAGATGCCTCATTAGGCCCAGTCTATTATTTGCTACTCTCAAGTGATTTCAGGACCCTTCAAGTATTTCATCTTCCTTCATGGCTTTCAAAGAAAGGGTCGTGTCTGGCAGGATGAAAGATTGCATCACTGAATTCAACTGACATACAAATGCAGGTTTTGAAAATAAATGATCTTTTTCTTATTTGTCTTTTGTTGTCTTTAAGACATATTGAGTTGAATCTAGGGTTCTGAACAGGACCACTTTCAGTTAAATTTTTTTAAAAGAGATTTAAAAAAGGAAATAAAGATTTCCTTTAGCCTTTTCTCTGTATCAGATGTAAGTTTTACTATCTTACAGCTTTAGGATTTGCTTTGCAAGAAGAATATCACTGAGTAATTAGAACTATTATAGTTATCTCCACAGAGATTTTGGGCTTAAAGGAGGGCATTAAGATTGTGATTACTCATGCAAAATGCCATAGGGAGTTAGATCATGTTCTTATATAATTTGTGCAAAATGTTTGTTGGTAAAATACTGATAATAGAGACAAAATGCTTTAATGTGTGAATTATGCAAATAATCATCTCAATATTCAATTCTATCCTATGTGTTTAGCCTGGGCTTTTATTTTTGGACTCTCAATGTTGTCCATCCTATGTGGTATAATATTCACACAAAATTATATAGATAATTAGGATAATTATTTTCATAAATTCAAGCTCAATGATCTCCATTTTCTAACATTTTCCGCTTGAATTATGTAAGTTAATAAATTCATGTTTTATAGTTCATATTAAATGGGGCACCAGATTTATTTTTAATCAATATATAAAGTTTTAAAAACTGGAAAATAATTCTAGCTAAACATGCAGCATACACTTAGATTTCTTAGAGCTTTTTGTTGAAACTTTTATAAGAAAAATTACTTTAAAATACTATTAGTATTGGTATTTTGTCTTGGTCAGAGATCAAGTGGTATTACCATACAAAAGCCAAAGTTTTAAAAATAGGTATTTTTCAATCCAAGATTATACCTAAAAGGAGCTTTAAGCTATTATGGAATGCAGATGCCTTATATACATCTCTTGAATTCTTATGATTGATAATTATTTTGATAAGTTATTATTAGCAGTTATTTTATTTGTATATTTCAGTATTAGTTGAGTGTTCTACAGTTCTACTTTCTTTATATTAAAAATACAACTATATTTATTTCTTGGTATATTCTTTTGGAGTACCATAGAGCAAATCACCAGAAAAATAACACTCCAATCTCCACTTGGACTAATCTTAGGCTACTTTGGGCAAAGAAATGTCTGAAGTAGAGGACTATGACCAGGTTATTATAGGACTATCCAAAATCCGAATTTCCCCAATGTCCTTCCCTAATTTGGAGATGCAATAACACCTTTCAGGATGCCTCAGTGTGACTACTAGGAATTATCTCTATCCATGTCAAAATGAACAAATCATTTGGTAATTGGTTTTGATTGCTGGACTTGACTCTTGACTCCAAAGGCACTTATTGATTTTTTAGAATGCATATGGCTCCAAGAACATGTGCCATTTCATTACTGTTAGGTAATTAATGCTGACAATAGGGTATACTATCTAAAATGTTTGTCAATAGGAATATGGTGAAGGAAGCAATTTACAAAGACTTGGTCATTGGGTTTTTTTGTTTGTTTGTTTGTTTTCTGCAGTTGCAATGGGACACAAATCATTGGGCTCTTGTTGAAATTTCTTTTACCTCACTGGATCAACTGGTAACATTGATCTAAATGAAGTTCTTTTTATTTATAGAATCAGTCTACTAAAATTATGTCAGTTCAGAATGGCGCCTGTGGCTCAAAAAAGTAGGGCACCGCACCATATGCCAGAGGTGGTGGGTTCAAACCCAGCCCCGGCCAAAACAACAACAACAAAAAATTATGTCAGTCCAATCCCTTCAACTCTTTTTCTGCATTAGAACCTTGATGATGTATACATTATTTTTACACTGGAATCTAGGGGAAATATACATCATTTTTTTATTTGTTGTACTTCAGATTCTAGGCATATAATTTGAATAGATTAAGATATGTAAGAAATATTAGGAGTCATATTTTTTTCTTATGCATGTGGCTATTCAATTTTTCTAGACCATCTATTGAATATGGCTTTATTTCCCTATATATGTTGTCTACTTGGTTGAAGATCAGTTAGTTGTAAGTAAATGTTTTTTATTTCTGGGTTATCTATTCAGTTCCATTGGTCTATAGCTCTACTTTTATACCAGTCCCATGCTGTTGGGTTTTTATAGCCTTGTACTATAATCTGAAGTCAGGTAATGTGATGCTTTCAGGTTTGTAATTTTTCCTTAAGATTACTTAGGGAACTTTTTTCTTCCAAATGAAGCTTAGGATTTTTTGAGATCTGTGAAGTATGACACTGGTATTTTAATGAGGATTGCATTGAATTTATAAATTATTTGGAGTTGCATGGACATTTATTGAGGTCATTCTACCAATTAGTGAACACAAGTTGTTTTTTCCATTTGTTTGTGTCTATTGCAATTTCTTTCATCAGTGACTTTTAAAATTCCTTGTAGAGCTCTTTTATCTCCTTAGTTAAGTATATTCCTAGGTATTTTATTTTCTTTTAGTTATTGTGAATGCTGTTGAGTCCTTGATTTGACTCTCAGCTTGATTGTTATTAGTATGTAGAAATGCTACTGATTTCTGTACCTTGATTTTGTCACCCAAGACTGATGAGTTTATTTATCAGTTCCAGGAGGCTTTTGGTGGAGTCTTTAGGGTTTTCCAGATACATTATCATATCATCATCAAATGGATAGTTTGACTTCCTCTTTCCTGATTTGTATGCCTTTTATTTTTCTTTTGCTTGATTGCTCTGCCTAGGACTTCCAATACTATATTAAATAAAAGTGGTGACAGTGGGCACCCTTGTCTTGTTCTAGCTCTTAGGCAGAAGGCTTTTAAATTGTCTCTATTAAGTATGATGTTGGCTATTGGTTTGTCATGTATGGTTTTTATAATGTTGGCGTATGTAACTTTTATGCCTAATGTGTTATCATGATTTCATTAAATGCTCTTTCTGAATCTACTGAAATGATCATATGATCTTTGTTTTTGTTTCGATTTGTGTGAGGTATCATGTTTTTGATTTACATGTGTAGAACTATTCTTACATCACTGGAATGAAACTCAATCATGGTGGCTTATATTTTTGTTGTTTTGGTGGATTCAGTTTGGCAATATTTTTTGGAGGATTTTTATATCTATGTTCGTAAGAGATACTGACATGTAGTTTTTCTTTTTATATTTTGTCTTTTCCTGGCTTTGGTATCAGGGTGATATTAGTTCCACAGAGTGAGTTAAGGAGGATTCCCACCTTCTTGGTGTTATGGAATAGTTTCCTATAGAATAGGCACCGGTTCTTTGTAAGTACGGTGTCATTCCACTGTTAATCCATCTTCTACAAGGATTTTGTTTGTTGGGATAATTTTTCTTACTGATTCAGTCTTGCTTCTCCTTTATTAGTCTGTTCAGGCTTGGGAGGTTGTGTGTGTTTCCAAGAATGTATTAATTTCTTCTAGGATTTCTAGTTTGTTTTCATAGTATTCATGGATGATTTTTTTTTATTTCTCTGGCATTAGTTGTAATGTCTCCTTTTTCATTTCTGATTGAGGTTATTTGGGTCCTTTCACTTCTATATCTGATTATTCTGGTTGCTGATATGTCACTTTTGTTTATCTTTTCAGAGAACCAACTACTTATTTTATTGATCCTTTGAGTTATATTTTTGGTTTCCACTTTGTTTAGTTCTAAGCAATGCTATTTCCTTGCTTGTGCTAGCTTTAGGTCTGAATTGTTCTTTTTCTAATTCCTTGAGATGTGACATTAGATTATTAATTTGCATTCTTTCTGTATTTTTGGTGTAGGCATTTAAGGCTATGAATCTTCCTTTAGGGCTGCTTTTTCAAAGTCTACTAGATTTTGAAAGCTTGCATTCCCTTGGTCATTCAGTTGGATGAATGTTTTGATGTCTGTCTTAATTTCCTCATTGATGCAGGGATCATTCAGCAGCCATCAGGTTGTTCAATTTCCACGACTTTCTGTAGATTTGCAAGTTTCTGTTAAAATTGATTTCTCCTTTTATTCCACTGTGATCTGAGAAGACACATAATATGATTTTTATTTTTCTGAGACTTGTTTTGTGGCATCAGATTCATTTGGAAAATGTCCCATGAGCTTATGAGAAGAATTTATGATCAGCAGAGTTTGGGTAGAAATTTCTGTAAATGTATATTTGGTCTAGAGCTCTGTTTAAGTCCAATGTTTCTTTATTCATTTTCTGCTTTGATGATCTATCAAGTTTTGAAAGTGGAATGTTGAAAAGCCTGACATTTCAGGCTGCTATTTCATTGCTAAAATCTAAAAGAGTATGTTGTATGAAATTGGGACCTCCTGTGTTAGGTGCAGATATATTTGGGATTATTGTGTCTTCTTGTTCAATTGCTCCTTTGCTGTTATGTAATGGCCATCTTTGACATTTTATATCATTATCGATTTAAAGTCTATTTTACCTGATGTGAGAATGGCCACATCTGCTCACTTTTGGTTTTCATTTTCTCTACCCCTTAGTCTGTAAGTCTTTCTCTTTCCTTCAGTCTGTATGAGTTCTTGTGGTTTAGATGTGTTTCCTGGAGACAGCAAATACTTGAACAATAATTTTTCATCCACTCAACCAGCCTCTGTCTTTTAATTTGTGCATTTACACCATTCATATTAAGTGCTAGTAATGATATGTAGGATGCTGTTCTTTTTACCTTGTTGGGTGATGCCTTTTGTTTTGTTTTTTCTCTTGTGCTATGATTTAATAAGAGCCGTGAACCTTAAATTCTGGGCATTTTTACACTGTTTGGTGTCTATTGTATTTTTGTATGCATAATTCACTTTGTAACATTTCCTGTAGGGCAGATCTAGCAGTGATAAATTCCCTTAGTGTTCGGTTATTTTGGAAGGACTTCATTTCTCCTGCATTTCTGAAACTTAGTTTTTCAGGACACAAAATTCTTGATTAGCAGTCATTCTGTTTAAGAAAACTAAAGATAAGAACTTATTCTCTCTGTCTCATAAGATTTCTCTTTAAAAGTCTGCTGTTGTCTGATAGGTTTTCCTTTGTGAGGTCTTTGATGTTTTCTCCTTAGGCCTTAGCAGTTCCTTCTTTGTGTTGACTTTGCCCAGTGTAGTAACTATATGCCTTGGTGATGTCCTTTTTGCAATGAATCTCCCAGATGTTTGTTGAGCTTCTTGTATCTGGATTTCTAAATCTCTACCAAGTCCTAGGAAATTTTCCTCCATTATTTTTTCTTATAGGTTTTGCTTTTACTTCCTCACCCCTGTGTGTATATACTGTTTTACACAGTCCCATATTTCTTGTGAACTGTACTCATTCCTTTTGATTCTTTGTTCTTTATTTTTGACTAAGTGGAATAATTTGAATGGGCTGTCTTCAATCTCTGAAATTCTTTCTTCTGCTTGGTCTAGTGTATTCTTAAAATTTTCTACTGTGTTTTGTATTTCACTAAATGAATTTTTTTACTTCCAAAGTTCTATTTTGTGTGTGTATCTCTTCCTTTAGTAATTTTTTTTATTCTATTCCTGAATTGTTTTTTTGGTCTTTGAGTTGGTTTTCTATTTTCTCTCTAATCTCATTTAGCTTCTTTTTCATCCATATTTAGAATTCTTTATCTGTCATTGCAGCATTTTCATTTTGGTTGGGCTCCATAGCCAGTGAGCAGGTGTATTCCTTTGGGGGTGTCCTTCTACTCTAACTTTTGTACTTCCAGAGTACTCATGCTGATTCCTTTTCATCTGCAGTACATGTTGCTTCTTATTTTAGGATTTTATTTTGTTTAGATGGGGCTCCCCTCTACTTACTCTTTAGGATGTAACTATTGCATATTTTGGGTAAGGTCTTATGGCTTTGTTTGCAGGTACTTTGGTGGGAGGGTCTAGATTCTGAATAGAGCTTGATATCCTTAATATGGTGATTTTCTCAATTTTTAGTTATTTGTAGGCTATAGCAGTGGTGTTCTATGTGTGTGGGCAGATTTCCTGTCTCTTGTTGATAAGGGAAGATAAGGTCTATGAAATTCTTTCTCTTTTGCTAGCCATGTGGTCTTCTTAACTGGGATGCCCAGTTTAATCTATGCAACAATAGGTGGTACTTATGGTAAGAGTCAGTAATGTTCTGTATGATTGAGTCAGTAAATGCTCTATGTGCCTGTACAAGTTATTCTCCATGCCAGAAGGTAGCACTTTCAGGAAACAACCAGCTGTAGTAATGTTTTTTGCAGGGACCTGTAACCTGCCCTAGTTAATCAAGAGAAGCTCTTGGATGCGTCAAGCAGTGGGCAAGACTCTGGAGCTCCCAGATCATTGTGTGTGTGTGTGAACAAAAACAGGAGTGAGACCAGGCAAGGTTGGGTTAGGCAAGCCTGTGTTCAGGCTCCACAAAGGCAAGCACAAGAGCTTTCTCAGTAGGCATCAAGGGTCAGGTTCCAGGCCACTGGGTAAAGCCACCAAGGAGGGGATGAAGCAGCTCCACCAAGCCAAACAGTCTACTTGAGGGAGAGGAGCCATCTGGGATCCACAGACAAGCTTTCAAGAATATGTTTAGCACTTCTCCTTCCCCTTGCCCAGTGGATCTCCTTCTGGCATCTGGCTGCAAGCAGCAGTCGAAACTATCTGAGCTTACCAGCTATGGTCCCTCAGGTTAATCTAGCCTAAGATTGGAAGCACAGCTTTCCTATAGAGGAAGGGGTGCTCAGATACCTCCTACACTATCTATTTAGTTTTGGTAGCATGGACTTCCTAACCTCTCAAGATTATTTCACAAATCTCCCCTGCCTGTGCCTCCTCTGAGCAACATGATTGAGTTCTGGAGGTGTTGCACCCAGTCTGCATGCCTGTCTTCTGAACCCCTATGTTCAATCCCTGACTATTCCAGGGATAAGTATACTGGTCTTATGTTGCCCATGGTGTACTCAAGCAGGCTTAATATCCCTCTGCTTCAGGATTTGCCTTTCTCTGCTGAAGCTACCAGGCGAGCAACACTGAGGAGGGCCAACAAGCAGGGAGCTCATAGTTTGAGCACTCCTCAGTCCACTCCATATCTTTAAGAGGAAAAGCATAAGCCCTAATCTCTGTGGAAGCCTCTGTGTAATGGATATACCATCAGAAGGGAAGCATCCATTCCTGAGAGTCCTAGCTCAGTTATCTCAATAATTATCCCTTGAGAAACCCATGCCAACACATGTGGGAACTCCTACTTGGCAGCAGTGGGCAGGGATAGTGAATATGAATGTGAATATGAGGGAAATGAATATGAATGGAGAAGAGCTGGCACTCTGGCCCCTTTATCCCTTGGGGCTTTGCTGGTTTACTGTACTCCCCTCTTCCATGGAGATAGCCCATACTGGATGTCCAACTATGGGATCTCACAGTTCCCTCTGGACACATTGGCTCCACAGTCTGGACAGGAGTTGGGAAACTCTTTTAGGGGAACCAGTGACAAGAAACTTAAGGGATAAAGCTCTTTGGGAAAGACAAAGGCACACAACAGGTGAAGAAGTAGTTCATCCTCCACTTCAGCTTAGGCCTATGTTTAGAAGGAGTGACTCTGCTGGCAGCCTGGTTCTTTGTTCTCAAGGACAAAGTTCACTAGTGGCAGCAACTTTTGGACACACGAGTATAAAGAAGCTCACTAGCCTCTCGAAAGCCCGTAGTCTGACAAACATGTGAGGGGAGGAGAAACAAAACCCTGACCTACCCTTTCCATAGAATTCCAAGTCCCTGGGGGATTGACTCTGCCAACAACTTACGTATTCTGTTCTGCTCTGTAACTTCTTCCCATGGAATCTCTGATTGGTTCTGGAACTTATTCCTCAGAATTACACCTCAGCTATGCACACCCCCTTCCCACTCCTGTCTAAAACTTTTTCTTCCTTCTGAGATGATCTGGTGACCCATGTCTAAATTCATCTTGCCCCACACCTCCCCCTGCCATCTTTGTTTTTGTATTCCTGTTTATTCACTTGGGGGCAGCAGTTATCATTATTCTTCCACACTTTCATGTGATGCCTATCATTCCTCATACTATTGTTATTCATCCAATTACTCATTGCTGTGAATTACTATCTGTTTAATTGCCTTTTATAAAATTACTTACTCACATTAAATGATATAGGTTCTATTTCTATACTCTTTTCCTATGTAAAGAATAGTGACTTCTTAAATTGTGTATCATGGGTAAAAGCAAGAAAAATACAGCTACTGATTAAGGAACAAAGAAGCTATAACTTCAGCTAACTCTTTAGCTCACCTCTTGGTGAAAGCACAGATTTTAAGCAAGAAGCTTTTGAGAAAAGGCTATTGTGACTATAGCAGCAGTATCTGTATATATATATATATATATATATATATACCACACATATGAATAGATATGTGAAAATATATATGTATTATATATTATATATGTAAATGTATATATAGTATATATATTTACCAGGTACTTACCATGAACTAAACACAGCCCTGAGCTTCAAGTTTGGAAGAGTACATTAGCCATATAGGACCTCTGCTCATATGGGATTTATATTCATAGTGGGGAGGTAAGTAATGAATTTGTCAGTGATGAATTCTACAAAGGAAATAAAATTAGGACAGTAGTAAAACTGACGGAGGTAAGTTACCGTGTGTGAGTGTGTGTGTGTTGGTGTACAAATGAGAGAGTGAATAATTTTCTTAAAATTTCCTAGTCAAGGGTGGCTTGTCTGAGAAACTGACATTTGAGTAGATACCTGAATGAAGAAAAAACACAGACCATGCACATAACCAACTCTGTGTTGTCCTGAATATCAATATCATCACATTTTTAATGTGTTAAGGAGAAAGATTACTCTGCAGGTTCAAGAAAACTAGAAAGGCCACTATGACTACAGGACAGTAAATGAGGTACAGTAAGAAAACAGGAGCATTAGGAGCCTTGTAGGCCACGTTATTGACTTTAGGTTTTATCATGAGACTAATGGGTCACTGGAAATTTTAAGTAGAGGAATGATATTTTGGAAAATAAAAATACAAATTGAAGATCTAAAGTAAATCTTGTGTACTAAAACTAGGTGAAAGAAACAATAATAGAAATGCAAGCCTATTGCCCCTCAGTTCCTGAGTGGCCTTGGTGGCAAAATATTATGAGAGAAAGGCCATATATGGTTCTTGACTTAAAATTGAGCTAAAGTTCAGCAAACTTAGATATTGGTAAAGATGCTGATGATGTACGTTTGAAGGCATTTGGCAGGAGAATAAAACCTAAAATTCTAGACTTTTTCACTGGCAATTGACTATAACAGAAGGGAGTACTCATTTTTCTTTGCTGTCATGATATTATTTGTGTTTTATAAGAAAACACACTGGTTTTTCTGTGAAGAATATTATATTTGGTCTAGAAAGGAAGCAGAGAGACCATTTAAGAGGCAATTGTAGCATATAGAGGGGAGAATATTGTGTCTAAACAAGAAGAGTAATAGCAGACGTGGAAAAAAGTGGGTGGTTTCAGTTGGGCGCCTTACGATTTTTTGCTAGACTGAATATGGGGTGAAGTGGGAGAGAATAAGAATGAAATCACTTGATTTATAGGTCAAATAAGAATATAAAGTTTGCTTATTAGGAAAAAGGTAGCTTTCTGTAAACTATGTTTTGTGCTGTAAAGGTAAGATAATCCTGGTATCTTTTCTGATTAAGAGCATCCATCATGGGGAAAAGATTAGTTGGTGTCTTGTGTTAGAGGAAAGATTTAGGAAATGGTGGAGCAGTAAAGTGGAGGGAGGTACACTCAGTCATTTGGGGCCCTTTCTCCCTAACAAAAAACATAAGAGCATCCAAGACACTGTATAAGTACCTGGCACTGACCCACCATCTTTTGCCAGAAAAACTTTCCTCATTTTTTTTGTAAAGACATGCACAGGCTCTATGTAGATCTTTATGACTACTGTCATTCAGAAATGTCCTTAATCCTCATTTTGACTACATTTCGCCTACTTAAGAAACAGGATTGGAGCCTAGAAAGAAGCAATCTTTCACTGGCTCGTCTTCCTTACTTAAAGGGAGAAGAAAGGGCTTTCTAATGTGCCAGAGTATTTTCCTTTAGATTAAGGAAACGTCTGCTCACAGAATACCCTCATTGAATTTCTACATGTATAACACCATTTTAATTATTGTACCAGGCAGGCAGAGTCTTTGCTTAACTCAGTTAATTTAATACCATCTAGGGCTAAAGTTAGTATATGCTTCTTGATAAAGATTATGGTGACACATTAAAGTAAAAATAATTCAATTGTATCATCATTCACTGGACACTTTTAAATATTCTAGCAAAGACATGTGATATGAAACCTAAATGTTAATTTCCTACTGAAACCATTCAAGAGGCACATAAATCAAGAGAAACAGAATAGATTTCTGTTTGTTAGTTAGTTTGTTTGTTTTTTCTTTGCAGTTTTTGGCCAGGGCTGGGTTTGAACCCATCACCTCCAGTATATGGGGCCAGCATCCTACTTCTTTGAGCCACAGGCACCGCCCCAGAATAGATTTCTTTACAATCTTACCATATTTTTCCACATCACATGTTGAGAGACAATATTTGAAAAGGGAGATATGGTAGCATCAAAGAGTATCAAAGCAATGGTGAATGAAGTTGTGTGGCAGACACCCTTTCCCTAGTTGATAGTAAGTAGGTAATTGTATTTAAAGGGACACATGTAAGGTCTAGCTATGATGAAGAATCCAAGAATGACAACAGAGATTTTTGAAAATATAATGTTTAGATGCCATATTTTTCCACATCACAGGTTGAGAGACAATATTTGGAAATAAAAACGTTAAAAGATTCATAATATCAAGAACAAAAATGTGAACAAAAAGAATCTGTATTTGGAATTTTTCTGATTTTCTGTGATATTTTCAAAAATCTCTATTATCATTCTTGGATCCTTCATCATAGCTAGACCTTACATGCATCCCTTTAAATACGATTACCTACTTACTATTGACTAGGGAAAGGTGGTGAGTGTCTGCCACACAACTTCAGTCACCATTGCTTTGATACTCTTTGATGCTACCATATCTCTTTTCTGAAAATTGTAGTATCTTCCTTATCACTTTTTTTTGCAATTTTTAGCCGGGGTCAGGTTTGAACCCACCACCTCTGGTACATGGGGCCAGCACCCTACTCCTCTGAGCCACAGGTGCTGCCCACTTATCATTTATTTTTATACTTTTTCCATTTATCTGAATAATAGCCAGAGAGATCTTTTAAAACTGCTAAACGGATATCTCATTTCCCATTTTGAACCTGTCTCCAGTGACTTTTTGTTAAACATTGCAAACAAAACAAAGGTATTTATATTATACATGCTTTTCTTTGAAAGTTCACTCTACATACAATAAAGACTTTTAAAAAGTATTTGTTATTAATCCAAAATAAAAAAAGAAAGAGAAATGAGACGTCTTTGTGACAATTTTGGACAACAAAGAACAGATGATTGAATGATAAATGAATAAGATTTAATACGTCTCTGCTTTGCTAAGTGAGTGGAAGGTGGGTGCCATGGTAAAGATCCTCGGAAGGATTCACATATTAGAGGCCTTGGGGAGCTCTATGGATGGAGGGGTAGATGGGGCTAGTATAAGACACTGTTTTGAGAATAGCTAGACCTCTAGATTGCCCGTCACAGTTTCCACAACCAGGCTAGTTCTTATCTTCTATTTGGCAGAAAACAGGATTTATTTGGAAGCTCTAATTATATAGACTAATAAAAGCAAGCTCCCGGACCATGGCTATGGAGCCAGCCAGTATAGACTGGTATAGGAAAATGGCAGACAACAGATGTCAAAAGTAAATAATAATAACAGAAACCGAGATGAAATGCTGATGTGTTTTTCCATTTAGGAAGGGGATTTATGGTATTCTCCTAGAATTATGTAATTGTGAATTATAACAAAGAGATAAATAATTGGAAGACAAGGCTGTTAATTCCTTCAAATTTGAAAAGTTATTCAAGGAAGGAGGCAAAATGATATAATACTACTTTCTCACTTAACAAAATTTTGTAGTGTCATAATTATAGTATAAACACTGAATGTGAATACTATAACATTTTGTTAATACTCAAATTAACTAAAATTTGAGACTGTGGGAGGATGAGGACAGAGAAAGTGTGAATGTATAAATGTGAGTGTGTGTGAGAGAGAGAGAGAAAGAGAAAGAAGGGGTATAGAGAAAAAAATCCTAGTCTTAAAATTAGGATTAGATTAGAAATCAATAGTTTCTAAGTAAACTTAAAATTTTTAAAATAGAGGTAGAAGGATGTTAGAATTGTGAAAGTAAATTCAATTGAAATATCTAAAACAATAGGACGAGAGTAGAGGGGTACAGTGAACACTGCTGTTTGTTACTATAAGCCTTGATGGGTGTTTTATTTTTAAAATAATTCACATTTACTGTATGATAAAAATAAAATCATATTTAAAACAACACAATCAGGCAGCGCCTGTGGCTCAAAGGAGTAGGGCACCGGCCCCATATGCTGGAGGTGGTGGGTTCAAACCCAGCCCTGGCCACAAACTGCAAAAAAAAAAAAAAAAAAACCCAAAAAACAAAATAAAACAACACAATCCCCTGGTTTTACAGTGTTATTATCGTAAAATTCATCCCTTTACCATAGTTCACATATCCCTTCCTATTTTGCTACCTCAACTTGTCTCATTCATTCACATTTTAGCTATGATACACCTCCTACTATCCCTGCTCTTCATTTTTAGAACATCCCAAACTCATTCCTTCTTGGGAAGCCTTATCCTCAGCTCAGCACATGGCTAGCATCTTCTTGTTATTCTCAGTTCAGTACAATCCCTCTCTGGATGCCTTCTCTTACCTGTTTCAGTCATCCTGTTTCATTTTCTTCATAACACTGGTATTATCCAACTACTTTTCTGCCCATCTTGGAAATGAGACTAAATAAGGGAACCACATCTTGTTTTTGCCCAAATGCAATAGTTTCTGCATAGAACCACATTTTTTAAAAAGAGAGCAGAGATTTTCAAGAAAAGTTTTCTTGGCTCGGTGCTCATAGCTCAGGGGTTAAGGCCAAATGCACGGGGGCTGGTGGGTTCAAACCTGGCCTGGGCATGCTAAATAACAACAACAAGAAAATAGCCAGGCATTGTGGTGGTGGGCACCCATAGTCCCTGCTACATGGGAGGCTGAGGCAAGAGAATTGCTTAAGTCCAAGAGTTAGAGGTTGCTTTGAGCTATGACTCCAGAGCACTCTATCGAGGCTGACATAGTGAGACTCTGTTTCAAAAAAAAGCAAAGAAAGAAAAGTTGTCTTTAAATTCACCAAGATTCTTTTCTGAAAATTTATGGATTATCATCCATGTTTTCAGCATTAGAGCTGTGCTGTAAGTAATTTCAGCAATCCAAAACAGTTATTGATGTAAGCACTCTAGTTTAGATGTCTGTCTGAAAATGATATTCATGAGTGAGGAAGCTGCAAAATTCATCTTTAAAAATTGCAGGGATTTGACTACTTCATTAGTTATCTATTGCTGCATAACATATTATCCTAAGATTTAGTGGCTGTAGAACAGTAAACATTAATATCTCATAGTTCATGAGTTAGAAATTCAGGAATGGCTTAGCTAGGTGGTTCTGTCACAGAGTCTCTTGTGAGGTTGCAATGAAGATGTTTGCTGGGACCAGGCATAAATGGCCCGTGCCTGTAATCCCAGCACTTTGGGAGGCGAAGGCAAGAGGATTGCTTAAGGACAGGAGATTGAGATCAGCCTGCACAACAGAGTGAAGCCCTCTCTCCATATAAAAATGTAAAAAACTTGGGATCACACTTATGGTGCATCTAAGAAGAGTACAGGTGAAACCTACTAAATGCAGAATACAAATGTTTTTATACAATAAACGAGAAAATCTCAAGAAGGTTATGTCGAACAGTTAGATGAAAATATTTCAGATTGTGTATGTAGTCAGCACATTGTACCCCATGATTGCACTAATGTACACAGCTATGATTTAATAAAAAATAAAAAATAGCCAGGTGTTGTGGTGCACACTTGTAGTCCTAGCTACTCAAGAAATTTGGAGGCTGCAGTGAGCTCTTATCATGCCACAGCACCCTAACCTAGGTACAGACTAAGCCAAAATCTCTAACCAAAAAAAGAAAGAAAGAAAACAGTTGGGCCAGGATTGCAGGCATCTAGGGGCTTAAGAGGAGCTAGAAGATTGGGTTCCAAGTTTGCGCTTTGGTTGTTGGCAGAAGGCCTCAGTTCCTTGCAATGCTGGCCTCTGCATAGGGCTGCTTAAGTGTCCTCACAGCAGGCAGCTGGCTTCCACCACAACAGTGATCAAAAATGAAAGAACAAAAGAGAAGTTCCAACGCTTCTTATGCCTAATCCTCAGAAATCTTTAGAATACCTCCATCATTTCTTCTACCTTCTGTTCAGTACAAAGGAGTCACAGACTATGTACAGGAGGAGAATGAAGCTTCACCTCTTGACAGGAAGACTATCAAAGAATTCGTGTGGATATGGTAAAGTTGCCAGAAGTAATCAAGTGTCTATCTTGTCGTTAATTAACTTATTTATTGTTTTCTCTAGTACTACTGTTTAATAAACACACGCATCACAAGCAGTCACAAAGATATAAACTAAAGGGCAGTCCGGGAAAAAACTAATATTTGTAGAGCGAGTATCTGCTGCATGCACTGTCCTAGAATATTAATGTTTGTTATCTGACTTAATCTGACCACTTTGGAAGCTGGATATTTCCTTTGTTTAATATAGGCACGATGGCTTTTATCAAAGTTAGTAACCTTAAAAACATTTTTTATTAGAGGGCTAACCTAGACAAAATGATACGCTTTGTCTGCTTGCTTTGGGTTATCATGGTAGTGACCTTTGATCTACTATGGCTGCAGACAGATTTTGTTTGATAAGCAGAATGTTTTATAATTTTTATAAGTTAGTTCAATGTATTTAAAAATTGGAAGATTTCAGCTGAAATCCATAAAGTTATGTTTTGAGCTTCTTTTACACATGAAGCATTTCTATATTTTAACAAGCAGCGGAAGTGAAGTCTGCCTCTTTAGGTAGGTGAGTACTTTCTATCATCTAGATCTGCCACGTTCATATTAACAAGCTTTGCCTATTTAAACTATCTTTCTGATCCTGTAGACATTTAAATTTACCATTTCTGGCTGGTTCACTATCATATATCAAATAAAGAAATCAAGTACTAACATTGTTCAAAGAGTCACTTTCAAACGTTAAAAACGTGACATTTGTAAGTATACAGTAAAAACATGTCAAGGAGTCTATTAGACCATTCTAAAAGACCCAGCAGGATGGTAAGGCTGGTTAAAAGATGTAGGGAAGAAGATGACGTATTTATAATCAATGAAAAAATGCTTATATAAGATTACCAAGTTAGATATAAAACTAGTTCATTTCGTACCGGACAATATAAATGTAATCTTTTCGACCTGATGGACATCATTTGTAGAATTTCTATTACACAAAAATTATCTGGGCTCGGTGCCTGTAGCTTAGTGGCTAGGGCATCAGCCACATACACCAGGGCTGCGGGTTTGAACCTGGCCTGGGCCTGCTAAACAACAATGACAAGCACAACAAAAAAATGGCTGGGCGTTGTGGCAGGTACTTATAGTCCCAGCTCTTGAGGCAAGAGAATCACTTAAGCCCAAGAGTTGAGATTGCTGTTAGCTGTGATACCAGGGTTCTCTACCGAGGACATAGTGAGACTCTATCTCAACACCATAACTAAAAAATGCCATGAAAGCTATGTCAACTAGTTCGATGAAAATATTTCAAAATGTATACAAACCCAGCACATTGTACCCCATTATTGCATTTATGTACACAACCATGATTTAATAAAAAAATAAATATGTGTCCATCCCTGTACCAGCTCCCATTCCCAGGTAATCATTGCTTTTTTTGTTGTTGTTGCTATAAATTACTTTGCATTTTCAAAAACTTTATAGAAATGGAATTATATAGTAATATATTCTTTTTATCTGGCTTCTTTCACTCAGCATAATTATTTGAGATTTGACCATTACAGGTACTTTCAATCTTTTTTTTAAGTAAATATTTTGAAATATCTCCTTTGTTATCTGAAATAAAATTCATAGTTAAAATAAAAAATAAATAAATAAATAAAAATTATTTGCAGTTTATCTATCTAAAAGTTAATGTCTAAATTTATAGTTAATGGCACCTAATCAATATTTGTTTGAAATTGTAACTCAGACAAAGATATGTACCTGAAGAGAATTAACTAGTCCTTAGATAGACCTGTTAAACAATGGTCCAGATGACATTGAAAGGACATGCCCATATCCCTTTCATATTTTTTCTTAGAAACATTTGACTTTTGTTGTCATTACTAATTTTGTGTCATGGACCACTTTCTTGAACAATACTTGAATGAACATATTAGTTTTCTTGAACTGCCATAACAAACTACCACTGTGGCTCAAAAAATAGACATTAATTTTGTTAAAGTTATGGAGGGTGAAGTCTAAAATCAAGGTGCTGGTGGGGTTGGACTCTTCCAAGGCCTCTCTGTTTGGCTTATGGGCGGCTGCCTTACTGGGTCCTCACATAGCCTTTCTTTTGCATGGTGAACCCCAAATTCAGGCTTATGTATGTGACAAATAGCTGAAGCCAAACACTGTGGTACTGGCCACACTTGAAGTCAGAGAAAAGCTCATTCGATTTGGCTAAACCAAGAAGGTAGGAGAGCAAGATCTCTCAGATGCATCTACCCAAAAAGAAGTAGAGGGGTTACTTTATAGCTGGCAGGTAAGTCAGGGGATTCCTGGGTACCAAGGGTGAAGTCTGTGTTTCTGCACTCTCAGATAACATCTTGAGCAAGGACTGCTGAGTATCAGCAGCTAACTTCCTCAAAGATGTCCATTGCTTCTGCAAAAGAAGCTCATAAATTTTTTTCTTGTGACCCTGGAACTGTCTCCTCCTGCCTGACAAAGAAATAGTACACCACCAACTAATGATTACAATGGGACAATGGATGTTGAGCAGGAAGCAAGTAAGAATTTTTAGTATTATGGTCCTAAAATTGCTAGAATACGGAAATCTCAAGGGGCCTGGCTGCATGTTCTCTGCATGACCTAATCTGTTCTTCTAAGAATACTTGTTAGATTGGATTAGGGCTAACCATAATGTCCTTGTTTTAACTTAATCCCTTCTTTAAAGAGTTTATTTCCAACTGCAATCACATTTTGAGGTACTGTGACATAGGGCTAGGGACATATGATTTTAGAGAGCTACAAGTCACTCTATAAAACTATGTTGCTTTTTTTTTTTTTCAGACAGAACATTACTTTGTTGCCCTGGGTAGAGTGCTGTGGCATCATAGCTCACAGCAACCTCAAACTATTGGGCTCAAGTGATCCTCTTGCCTCAGCCTTCTAAATAGCTTGGAATATAGGCACCTGCCACAATGCCCAGATATTTTTAGAGACAGGGATTTTGCTCTTTCTCAGGCTGGTTTCAAATTGCTCAGGCAATCCACTCACCTTGGCCTGCCAGAGTGCCAGGAGTACAGGTGTGAGATATTCCGCCTGGCTTCACTGTGTTGCTTTTTAATGAACTTAAAATGTTTAAGATTTACATTCATCAACTCTGGTGATTAATTATTTGTCTTGTTACATGACAAGAAGAAAACCTTATTATTTTAAGTTAATTATGAATCATCGTAAGTACTCATTTGCTGTTTTAAAAATTATTTCCTAAAGTTTTACTTTAATTAATTTCCACTGGGTACAATGTAAAGTCATTGTACCTAACTAATAATAGGTTTTGAAAACACTGTTAATAGTTACTTATATTTATGTAATACAAGTTTAAATATTTTTTCTTTCAACTTTGCCCTATATTGGTATTTAGAGTTGTTTGTATTTCAGAAAGTGAGGGGTCAGTACTATCAGATGTTATAGATATGAACAGAATTGATCTCAATAACTTTTGGCGATGTACTTTTTTTTTTTTGTAGAGACAGAGTCTCACTTTATCGCCCTCGGTAGAGTGCCGTGCCGTCACACAGCTCACAGCAACCTCCAACTCCTGGGCTTAGGCTATTCTCTTGCCTCAGTCTCCAGGGTAGCTGGGACTACAGGTGCCCGCCACAACGCCTGGCTATTTTTCTGTTTTGCAGTTCAGCCGAGGCTGGGTTTGAACCTGCCACCTTCGGCATATGGGACCGGCACCCTACTCACTGAGCCACAGGCACCGCCCTGGCAATGAAAAAAAAATTTTGAGTAACCAAAATAAAAGCCATTAATAAAAAATAAATAGCAACTAGAAAAATGTAAAAACAGGAAGATATTTAAAATTTTGTTCTTATAAATCAGTGAGAATCTTGCTAAAACTTTAAAGATACTTCATAAAAAGATTATGGTTATTTTTCAATCATTTTCTATGAACTTTGCTAGAAAGTAGAACCACCATAGTTGACCACCTCCCTGTACAGACTCCCTTAAACTGACCTAATTTTCATAGATTGGACATGCACCACATATATGCGTCAGTATAGTAAGCTTAGTTCCTATGTCAAACACCTTTGAATGTTGAAAAATTTGTTACAGTCCTTTCGGTAGTCAAATTACAGTTATATTTTAGTAAAATTAATATAAAATAATAGATGTTTTATGTAGAAAATGTACGCATTTCCAAAACTGTTCAAATCATTTCCACATTTCCAGAAACAGACAAATAATTTAGGCTTTCAAAAATTCTGGTTTCCATTGCTTGAGGCCAAGAGTTTGAGACCAGTCTAAAGCAATATGATGAGACCTTGTCGTTACAAAAATATTTTTTAAAAATAAAACAGCTGGGCATGGTGACATATGTGTATAGACCTAGTTTCTCACAAGGCTTACATGGGAAGATTGCTTGAGCCTGAGAGTTTGAGGTTATTGTAAACTGTGATCACACCACTGCTCCCGGCCTGCATAACAGAGGCAGGAGCAGGGGTGGGTACCTTCTTGTTGCTGGGCAATGAAAAAGTTTCTCATGGCATGGCTTAGAAAACTTTTAAATAATTAGTAAACTCAGTCAAATATATATTTTTATATCTATTTATTTATTGGTTTACTTGCCTGAACTCTTTAACTTCCTCAGGGTTCTACTCTTAATATAAATTAAATTAAAAGCTGACAGAAAATTCAACCATAAAAAAAGAAACACAGCCAGTTTTCAATAATTGCTGACATTTTCCTAATTATTAAGCTCTTTAGTGAGAAGGTGCTGCTTCAGACTTGGGTAGTTGTTAACAATACCTATTGTTTCAGCAGCAGAGAATCTTTGTGAAATCATAAAGAGTTGAAAAAAGGTCTGATGCTGTCAAACAGCTCTTTTGTCTGCATTTACAATTGTATAGACTAAAGCAACTGCTCGCCCAGCATGAGGGATGGGTCAGTGAATGGACTCTGGCACGTACTTTATCTGAACCCAAGGTATTTGAAATGGTATTTGAAAAAAATGGGTTCTGGGCTCTAGCTGATATAATAATGCCAAAAGACTCAAAAGCAAAGCAAAGCATACATTTCTAGACTTCTGTTGACAGAAAAATAATTCACACCTGTAAAACTACTGGTTGCAGAGCTGGTTGGAAAAAAGCTTCTTATAGTTTGGGAAACATTTAAATGTTTACAGTTTCTTAAAGACTGCATAATTCAAAGCAAAACTGTAATCGATAGCAGGAAAATCCATATCTAAAGAATTGCAGTATTTACTTTCTGGTTGTCCTTATAGGACATAAGAGAAATTTCACAAAGTTTCTGCTTTCTCTTCCTTGCTTTGACAATATACCATTTCAAATGATAACGCTGACACATGCATCTCTATTAGTTTCTCTGTTAAGAGAATACCATTCCCTAAAGCAGCATGTTACTGAGGAAGTATTTTGAGGTATATAGTGGGAAGAATGTTTAGGCTCAGATTTCTGAAGGAAACTCTTACAAGAAAGAAAAAAATAACAATCCTTTTGCATTACCTAGCTCAGGTTCTCCAACTTGAACCATGAAAATTGAAAACCAATAAAAGACAGATTAACAGATTTGTTTAATGTAAGTTTTATGTGCCATGAGCCCTTGAGCCTTCATAAATAAATGAAGGCCCAAAGGAAAGGTTAAGCCTGATGAGTATTTTCTCTTTTTTAATATTTTTTTTCTTTTTTGCACAGTCTCAATCTTTCACTCAGCAGGAGTGTTGCAATAGAACAATCATAGCTCATGCAGCCTCAAACTACAGGGCTCAAGTGATTCTTCTATATCAATCTCTTAAGTAGCTAGGATACAGGCCTTCTCCATGTCTTGTACCTATTTTTTTTTTTTAAAGAGACAGTATCTCGCTATATTGCTCAGGCTAGTCTTGAACTCTGCCCTCAAATGATCCACTTGCCTCAGCTTTTCAAAGCACTGGTATTATAGGCAGGGGGCTGTAAGCAAGCCCAAATGTTTTCATACGAGGTTTGACAATCAGTAGAAAGTTGAGGATAAGGCATGGGTAAAAGCTAAGGATAGTAAACTGGGGGAAATTTAGCATGGCCAGTTCAACGTCCTTCCAACTTCAGATAAAAGTTACTTCCATCCTCTGCGTATAGGGAGGACATCTCTGACATGAGAGTCTTATGACCCTGCCTCAGGGTCAAGGAAGAAGTCAGAGAGTCCCTTCAGCATCTGCTGTTTTTATGACCTGCTTCAAGGGGAAAGGGAAGGCCAGAGAGCCCTTCTTGTACCTGCGTTTCCTCAAACATGTTTAGCTTAAAATATTCAATATACAAAGGCATCACATTTTGAGGTAGCCTATTCTGAATCTTGTCACTCTGTTTAGTGAATGAATCTTATTATGCATAGATTCATATTATGTTCAATTAAAGAAATTGTAATGTGTAGTTTTCAAAAGTTAAAAACATAACTGTCATAAAAATATAAAATGAACATAGATCAGAAATTTACTTATGGCATTCTTTTTTTTTATTGAATCATAGCTGTGTACAATAATTCAATCATGGGGTACAGTGTGCGGGCTTCAGATACAATCGGAGATATTTTCATTAACCTGATTGTGATAACATTCAAGAGACTTTCTCATTTACCATGTGAGAACATTTTTGATCCGTATTTAGAAGTTTTCTCCTGACCCTTCAAATATGCACCACAGGTGTGATCCCGCACATTATTGAGGGAACCAGACCAGTATTGTTGGTCTAAAAGCATTAGTGGAATTGAGTATTTATAGGTATTTTAAAGAAAAATAATGTTTAAATAAGATGTGTGGTTAGGTATAAAAATGTTTGATGCCTCATAGGGCAGTAAATCCATAGTCTTTGGGTTATCTGTTCGGACAGGAAATTATCTGCAAATTAACATACAATTTCATTGTACATATACAGGTCTGATCAAATAGAAAGTACTCAAGTGAAACACAGATCTATATCTATTTTTTTATAACTACACTGTCTATGACAGTTAGAAGTGAAGGAAACTTTGCTTTCAGCCTGTGAAGGTTCTATACTTTGAGTTCCTGGAATAAACTTGACAACAAACAGATTAACAGAAGGAGAAGGATGCAAAGCTCTTATGTGCATACTCATAGAGGTCCCACAAAGTGTGAGACTCCAAAACGAACCAGACAGTTGAAATTTATGTAATTTCCTGACCTGCAGAAAGAAGTAAGGGTTTCAGGGCAGGGTGTTAATTAATGGGGTTGGTGAGAGGTAACAACCTGTCCCCTTCAGTATCTTTTCCTCTCACTTAACCTTTCCTGTCTGATGAGATTATAGGAAGGAGGCTCATGACCATTAGGTTTTTTTCTGGAGAATTTCCTTGAGTCTGATGAAAGAACTTCAGAGAAAGACTTTTCCTGCGTTTGCTGCTCCCCAGATGGTCTCAGTTTCAAAGCCAAAGTGGCATACTTTGGAGTATTGTTTTCTAAGCTCTTACAGTCCACTAGCTACCCATGTTATTTGAATTTAAATTCAAATTAATTATAAGGCGGTACGATAAAGATTCAATTTCTTAGTCACGGTAGCCATTTGTTAAAAATGCAGTAGATAACATTTGGCTAGTGGTTACTTTTTTTGACAGCATCTGTATGGAATATTTCCCTCTCTGTAGATAGCACTATTGGGCAGAACTCTACTAGTATATTAATCACTCATTGAACAGGCGTTTGTTTTACATTAAAAAAACTGTCACCCCTCTTTTGCTTTACTTTCTAGTTTTGCGTACTTTTTTAAACAAATGAATCTAACAAATTTCCTTTTCTACCTTCTCCACTTCTTCCTCTTTTTTTATTTTAATAAGAGAGAATTTGGAAAAAGGGTTTGCTTTAACACAGGAGGTCTTTGTTCCTCTCATTACTAACATAGATTTTTAGCTGTTCCCTTGAGTTAGTTATATCCGTTGGGTTGCATGAACAATTCTAGACAAATGCAAAGAGGAAGAGGAAGATTACACTGTAAATACCTATATTTTAAGATTTAGAAACTGTTCCTCCATTTCTTATCCTCAGTCTTTAGATAGCAAGAAGAAAAATACCAAGAGGTAGTCATTATTTTATATAATCATCAAGTCACTTGTTTTGGCAAAGATTTTCTTTTGGAACTTGTTCCATGAAAACACCTAAACTTTTGAAATGTCCTCTGTGACGGCTTGGACAGATTCATATACTCTTTCACTAAGGATTCTAGATCTGCACCTGTGATTCAATGATTCTGTGTATGTGTTTTTCAGATGTGCAGCAAATGGCGATTGACTGGCTCACCAGAAATCTCTATTTTGTGGACCATGTCAGTGATCGGATCTTTGTTTGTAATTACAACGGGTCTGTATGTGTCACCCTGATTGATCTGGAGCTTCATAATCCTAAGGCGATAGCAGTAGATCCAATAGCAGGGTAAGAAATTCTTTTTTATAGTGTTTGGTCTGAAAACGTTTGCATTTAAAAAAATCAGAGTCTGACAGGAGCTGTGGAAAGTAAAACTTTGGACTCAAAACTTTTAAAAATGTTTGTTGATTTTTCCCTTTTTTAATAGGGAAAAAACGCTATAACTCACCATACAAAAAGTAAGGAATACCATTTCTTAACACATCAATATTGTAGGCCTCAGCCTGAGCCAAAAATAATCCTCTGTCTTCTCAAGGATTGCTTCATGGTCACCAGAGAAGAGCATAAAGATAGTTGTAGGTGAAAAGAGAAGAGACTTTCTAATTCAGTGGGGAACATGGCTCTTTTATTATTTCACAGTTTATCAAAATGTAATCATTAACTGTTTAAATTCCCATCAACTTTGCTTGTGTGATTAGAAAATCAATACAATAACTATAGTCTTATATTTAACAAACAAGGTGGCATTATAGCCTATAAATTTAGTTCTTTCATCAGTCAGTATTAGGTAAGGACACTCTTAAATTAATGACATAATGTACTACTTCAATTGGAGGAGCTATTACGTTCTAAGATATAAATTGTAGCAAAGATTTGAAAACTGAAATTTTATCCTTGTTACTGTTTTCATTGTTCTCAGGCAGTTCAGGCTGAAATTTCTGATGTAGCATATCCTAAACTGCCATAAGCCTCCATTCAATAAATGGGTAAATATTTACTGAAGAAACAGCTGTCATCCATATGTGGACTTTTGTCACTCTTAAAGTCTGATTGAATATTAAGATGCATCATCACAATGGTTCTGATTTTGACAAGAACAGCTTGCACGTAAGAACTTTGCTAGGAAGGCTGTGTAATATAATTCTTGAATGTAGCTCTATTTGTATTTGCAGCAGATGGTTACTTGACTCAATCTGTCAGCAGTGATGCTTCAAAAGACATTAGAAAAAGAGTTGTATTTAAACTGATTTGTTTGGGTTGTTGGATAAGGGTAGTAAGAAAGAATTGGAAATTTACAAATGTGCTAACAACATTCTTTTGGCATCCTGCTTAGAAATATATTTGCTTGCATGGTTTTCTTTGGATGTGCTAACTGAATTTCAAATTAGCCTTTAGATAGTCTTGTGTGTCAAAAATGTTGAGGTGAAACGGTTGTGCCTCTCCTCCCTTTCTACTATCTTTACCCTTCTCCATCCTTAAAAACTAAGTTCCAGAGAACCTTTTCAAATAAGACTGCCAATCTCAAATATAATATATGTGAACACCATCTCCCTTTCTAAACAACAATATAATATTTTATGTTCTCAGGCTTTTTATTTCCCCCTGTCATTATGTGAAAGAACCATATTTTGTCAAAGGAATTAGGAGTAGAAAACCCCCACATTGTTTGCACTTATTCTCAGCTGGAATCCTTTGGGTCTAGTAACTGTTTAAATGTAATTTTGTCATGTATCATTTATCACAATATGTTCTTGGGAATTTTTTGTTTGAGTTTTAGTCTGTCTCCATAGCATAGTTTTCAATCATGAAACGTAGCTATCAGAGAAGCAAAAGCTCTGCTCTTCTATAAACAAGGGCCTGTTTGCCATAGCACACTTTCAGACATGTTCTACTTTTCTCCTAATATCAAAGCTATTTAGGAAAGGAACAGGAGATTTTTCCCTTCACTTCTTTCTATATTTTGAACTATTCTAGAGTAATTTGGATAGTTTGGGCTAGAGTAACTCCATATGAGCAACTAAGGGTAAATGTTCCAACACTAAACTTTCTCCCAGTTTTTCCTAATTATACAGGATGATATGTCTTTGGCCCTGTGTGTTAAACTTCTATTCAGAAATCATCAGAATTTATCAATAATCTGACCCAACTCCTAGAGCTTGATCATCACAGGTTTGGAAATACGGAGAAATTTGCCTTACCTCCCAAAAGACTATCTCATAAAAAGTCTCTTGTACTTAGTCATACATTTAACTTCACTTTTCTCAAGCTCCTATTCCTTTTTATTTATGGATTATTGCAGAAATATTATTTTTAAGCCAGTCTCACTTTATTCAGCAATATTATTCAAAACTTTTTATTTTCTTTTTTTTTATTTATTTCTCCATGGTTTGAGTATAGATGGCTAATTTTCTTTGGACTCTCTTTATGACTTGAACCAGACTCATATCCTAATCTGCCAAGAAGAGATGTTTAACCAACCTTGTTTGTATTTTTTTAGATTAATTTTTAGATATTTATTAACTTATTAATTTAGACAATTTTTGTACAGTTGCCTCTAGAGATTTTCTTCTTCCTTTCAAGTGTTTAGCAATAGTTTCTTCCAAGGGTTTCTTGAAAATTTTCTATGAAGTCATTAGAGTTGGAAAGTAACACAGAGATCATAGTCCAACCAACTTCAAAGCAGAATTTCTGTTATATGGTTGTTAGGGCTCTGCTTGTACATGAAACTTGTACATTTCATGATTGAAAATCTATGCTATGGAGACAGACCAAAACTCAAACAAAAAATTCCCAAGAACATATTGTGATAAATGATACGTGACAAAATCACATTTAAACAAGTTAGGAGCGTGATGCCGGAGTTGGTCTCCCTGAGATCAAATCCTGGCCCCACCAGTTACTTTGGATGCTCTTTTGCCTTTGTTTCCTCATCATAAAAATGTGAATTGTGATAGTTCTACCTTGCTATTGAGGGGGTTAAATAAGGTCAAACACGTAAAGCACCTTAACACATTCTGAGTGAGAGAGTATATGAAATTCCTACTTCATGTCACCTCAAAGATTAGTATCAATATTTTGAACATTTATGCTACCATTATGAATCGAATACTACGATCAACAAGCCTGCCACATCAAAGATGACCTTTTCATTTTAAGTCCCACTTTCTCTATGCTAAAAACCCTGCTAAAAAGGTGTATTTCATATAGACTAAATCTATTATATAATGAGATATTGAGAAACAGGAGAGGGAATGAGGAAAAAAAAGAGGGTTAGCTAGAAACAAAGATGAATTGCATATATGAAGTTTGGGAGGGGAAAGTATAGAACAACTGTGTGGGTGGAGATATAAGAGAAAAAAAGTCTTTTTTCTCACTTATTTGCTAGGATTGTGGCTAAGGCACCTATAAAGACAGACAGATAGGGCGGCACCTGTGCTCAGTGAGTAGGGCGCCGGCCCCATATACCAAAGGTGGCTGGTTCAAACCTGGCCTCGGCCAAACTGCAAAAACAGAAAAATAGCCAGGCGTTGTGACAGGTGCCTGTAGTCCCAGCTACTTGGGAGGCTGAGGCAGGAGAATCGCCTAAGCCCAGGAGTTGGAGGTTGCTGTGAGCTGTGTGACTCCATGGCACTCTACCAAGAGTGACAAAGTGAGACTGTCTCTACAAAAAAAAAGATAAACAAGAGGAAAAATATACAAACATATTTATTTTTAAATTTACATGACACAGGAACTTTCAAAAATAAAGGTACAAAAACTTTCCCAGAGAAATCTATGTATTTTTCTGCTAATTTTCATGAAATGAATAGTTGTGGGAAAGTATGATTAGATAAAAGGTGGTATGATTAAAGGTAATAAATAAAGGGGAACTTAGCAAGGCTTGTTTGTTCAAATTCTTCTCGGTGTTCCTGTATCTCCAGAGATAAGGACATTCCTTCCTTGGGGTATAGGTTTGGAAACTTTCACAGGGTGCCTTATGATCCATATCAGAGAAAGATCAGAAAATTCTCTCATGGTCTACGTGAGGGGTAAATACGGTCAGAGCGTGACACCCACCTGTCAAATGCCAAGTTACCATATTTGGGAATAGCATAGCCTAAACTCCATCAGGGACTAGGGTAACAGAAGAAACTCTATTTAAAGACGTGATGTTGTGCAAGATATATTTAGATTACCTTCAAGGTCTTCCAGAACACAAGCATAAAAAATAACGTTCTGTCATATTTGCCTTCATTTGCTGTTTGAACATGGCATTGCTTCAGTAGAAAATCATGTAGCATCTAGGTCTAATGAATGCTGTAGGAGTGGGACTGATGCTCATCTACAATTTTAGTTTTGAGCTATGGCCCTCAGCTTCCTTTTAAAGTAAAACCTTCACACTAGACTTGAGACAAGAGTGCATTTCACCATGAATGTGAAACTTGGCAGAAATATTGAGAGAAGATCGATTCATCTTAAACATGGTTATTATTAGAAAAACAGAGTAAAGGAAAATAAGTATTTTGCTTAAGTATTTTGGTGAAAGTATCACAGTTGGAGTTAAAAGGTTTATGAAAACTATATTTTGGGGGCTTGGGATACCATATATAAAACCCTAGTTTGCTAGAACTATGTTAGATAGCTAAATTGAGGATGGGGAGAATCTCCTATGTTAAATCAAACAGCAGAAATGAAATATTTCCTTTTTTCTATGTAGGACAGACTTTTTGACTTGCAGAGAGTGAATGGCACAGTGATTTGTAGAATTTATTTGAGAATCTATGACCCCATGTCGATATGAGGAAGAAGTATGTTGTCCTTGTTCTCTACCAGACCAGGCTATCGCCAAGAGACAGGAGAGGGAAGCTTGAGTTTCAGAAGTTAAATTCACACTAGAGTGATTGATACTGTTTAATAGTTAAAAACCCCTTCCTGGCTCAGTGCCCGTAGTTCAGTGAGTAGGTACTGGCCACATATACCGAGGCTGGCCGGTTTGAGCCTGGCCCTGGCCTGCTAAACAGCAAGGACAATTGCAACAAAAAAATAGCCGGCATTGTGCTAGGTGCCTGTAGTCCCAGCTTCTTGGGAGGCTGAGGCAAGAGAATCGCTTAAGCCCAAGAGTTTGAGTTTGCTGTGAGCTGTGACGCCAGGGCACACTACCCAGGGTGACAGCTTGAGACTCTGTCTCAAAACAAACAAACAAAAAAATTCTTCCTGTTACCAGCCTGGATCCTGACTTGAAACTAATCATGGCTGAGAAATTATAGGTAGACTCAAAGTTAGCAGCCATCAGAGAGCAGGACTGACTAATAAATTCTAGTCTGAGATATGATGTGAATGTCGGAAGCTGCAAAATGAAGCAGTTTTGCCTATGCATGTGAAAGAGGTTTACGGCAGGGAGATATTCAGAATAGAGAGTGGGATTCTCACTTCTGTGAGTGGCTCCCAGAGCCAGCCCAGGTTTCTTACTGAGGGCTCTACTCACTAATTCACTTGCATTGGACATAAGTAGTATTGTTATAGATTTTTGGCTATTAAACCCCTCAGACTACATTATAGGAAAATTAAACCTTGAGATTGCCCCACTCGCAACTGCTACCTATGGATTTTGAGGATTGACATAATCCTAAATTTATAATGGATTTTAACCATTATGAGGCATTTAAACATATGACCATATTCACTCTTTCTCCCCATAGATATATCAGTTTGGGATGGTATGTTCATCTACTATTCGTGGCTTGCCTAATCTTTTGAAATTCTTGTTTACATTTTGATAGCAAATTCTGAGTCCTGACTTTTTAAAGAAAAATGACTCCCTATGCACACTTACAAGCAAGCAAAAAAAAAAAAAAAAAAGGATTTCCTTGCCTCCTTCACTACTTCAATAGGGCTTAGGTTTCCACAATCAGATGAACCTCCCCATTGTCCAAGGAGAAGTATCTTTCTTGAAAACAGATATACACCTAATCTCCCTCAGAATATTCTTGCATATTTCTCCTCATTAGGAGAAAATTCAGAGAAAAATGGAGACTTTTGATAGCTCCAAATAATAATTCTCCATATTATTTATTTTGTATATGACAGATTCTTTTCAGTAATTGATTTTTTGTTAAGATGCAACCTCTTTCCAAATTCTTCTCCAGACATTTCTTCAAGTGGAAGTTCATGTATGGGGTTACCTTTAATTTCTGTCTCCTTTGGTTACAAATGATTTTCCTATTGGTACATTGTAATTAGTCTGGGAGGATAGCAAGAGGTCTTGAAGGAGTCTATGTGTAATAAAGGTATTTCTGGAAACTTAATCTGAATTCATTCAACTCTCACTGTGTTCTTTCACTCATATTATTCATAAAGTGAACATGGCATAAAACATTCCACATTTCTACTTGTTCTCTTTGCTTTCTTTGTTTGTTTCTTTCTTTTTTACTCAATAAATTTTCAGTGCTTATTATCTCTAAATTATTGAGTTCATAATTTTATTTCTAATAACTATACTCAGTGTCTTGCCAGCCTTCCAATCACTACCATTTACCTTCTCAGAATTCCCGTTGATTAATGCTGTCTACTCAAATAGATCAAGTAACAGAAAAACAACAACATATAGATTACCTGATGGAGGAATGTATTATTTCACTTAAAAATATAGAGTTAGGACAATTGGTTACTTAAGTAGCTTAACAACATCATAAAGGGCCTGGCTCTCTGTATCTACCTCTGTGATCATAAGATGTCGACCAAAGTTCTAGGGATCCCGTGAGGAAACATGATACTCAGTTAAAACATGTGCTATTTCTTTCTTAGGTCTAGAGGGTTCTCAAAACAGATGTTCTCTCATGTTTTCTTGGTCAGGACTGTGGTGCATATCCACCAAGATGAGACACCTACATTCGATTAGACAAATTCTACCGTTAGCAGATGAGGAACAGAGGGACATGGGAATGAAATTGGAGCTGCCTACCGTGAAAGAAAAATCAGTTATGAACTAACACATCTACTACAACCACTATCCTAGGGAAGTCCTCTCTCCTCTGCTGCTCTCTGTCACTTCTTAGTTCCTTTCTGGCACTGAGAGGTCTTTTTTCACTTAACTAAACCTGTCTGGAATGTGGACAAATGGATTTTGTTCCAATCCTCATTCACTCTTCTAGGATATCTCCTCCACTTTCTTTTCTCCTTCATTTCCTTTTAGCCAAGATCATTTGAACTCCTGAGGATTATTTTTCTTACCTCTTTTCAAGGCAAATTATAGTAACATTTTCCCCCTTTTTAACATTTTTTTTCTGTAACAATTTATACAATTCTGAGAATTGGCTGGAGTGGAAGCATTTTAGATAACACCCTTAGCATCCCTATTTTTATTCTTAAAGACAGTTTATAAAACTGAGGGTAGTTTTGCTATTTTTTATTCTATAGATTCTCTCACACTTTTGGAAGCTCTATGGACATTTCTAAACCACTGGGGTAATATTAAGTAAATTACTATTTCACTTATAAAATGATTTTCAAGTGAGATGAAAGTTCTCTTACTCTCTGCCAGAAATAGCTTGCATACTGGTAGAACCTGTGCCAATAAATATTGTTAAAATTTTTATTATTGTTAAAATTTTTCATAGTTATTTCCTACTTGGAATTCTGTGAAAACAAGTAGACATGAGCCACTAATACTGCTTTTGAAAGTATTGTACTTGGAGTGGTGTCTGTAGCTCAGTGGGTAGGGCGCCAGCCACATACCCTGAGACTGGCGGGTTCAAGCCTGACCCAGGCCAGCTAAAAAACAATGACAACTCCAACAAAAAAACTGCTGGGGGTAGTGGCAGGCACCTATGGTCCTAGCTGCTTAGGAGGCAGAGACAAAAGAATCATTTAAGACAAAGAGTTTGAGGTTGCTGTGAGCTGTGACGACACAGCACTCTATTAAGAGTGACATGGTGACTCTGTCTCTAAAAAATAAGGATAAATAAAGAAAGAAAGTATTGTATTTGAATAGCATTCCTATGTCACTCAGATATGATGATGGCATAAAAGATGAATGATATAATCTATTCTTTCATGGAGCTTAGAGTATAACAGACTTTTATATGAAATACCAAATATTAAAAGGAGAATATATGGTTATTATAATTTACAAAAAATAAAAACATTTCAAACAACCACAAAAAAATACCAAGCAGTGATTTATTTGAAGTTACTGAGGTAAATAATAGGTCAGCTAAAAATTTTATTTTCAAAAACTGAGAGAATCTTAGTTTTTAAGCACTATAAGGAAAGGATAAAAATTAAAAACAATGAAATAAGTGCTTGTCAAAATCCCATCAGTGCATTACCACTTTTTAATATATAACATAAATTCAGTATTTTACTGTAATCATATTCAACCAAAGAAGAAAACAATAAAACCCAACATTCAGCTTTTATATTGTTATGTTTTGTTCTGCTTGACTGCTGAGCCTTGCAGGATATTGAACCAAAATTGGTATTTTCCCTTCAGTCAGACTGTTAGTGGTTTGACTTAAAGAAAGTGGCCTGGCTTTAGGGTCAAGGTAGATGATTTCAATGTAAGGAAGTTTTTACTTGATAATTTTTTTTTTTTTTAGTCATACAAAAGAGTCAGTCAAATGTTAAAGGTATTAGGTCTTCTTCTGTTTTTAGGAAGATAATTGTCTGTACAAGCAATCGGGGTAAAAATCATGCATAGATAAACCATTAAATATGGATAAATTATCCCAGTATCCTCTTGAAACAATTTAGTGCCTCTTATTAAAAACAAAAATAACAATTTTTTTATCTTTGTCATAATGATTGAATGTAATAGAAACATTATGAAAGTCATTATGAAAGTTTTGAGATACACACACACACACACACACACACAAAACCCCATAAAATCCACAACAGGAGGAAACAAGTGAACAAATGAAGACCTCTCAGCAACACCAATAAGCTGAGCAAGTTGAAACTTGCAGAGGTGAATCAGAAAGGATGCTGTCAACTGTGTTTCTTGGAAGTGAAATAATGGACCTAACACAGTGTGTCTCAAAACTTGTGTAGTGATCTGCATATCATCAACCAAATTATTTAGTAAATCTTTGTATTTACTCCCTAAATCTGTGTTAGTGGAGCATAAAATGGGATTTAAAAGCAAAATAAAAAGAAAATATTCTTGCTTTCTGGAGGCTTCCATTCTAATCCAAAATGGAATATAGAATTGGGAACCTAATTAATTTAAATGTGACCTAAGTACTTAATTTACCTTATAAATGCAATCATGGACCTGTCCAACATTTTTATAACTTTATAATGATCAAAAACTTCCAAATTGATAAGGTTTTAGATTCACTTTTTAATGAGGGCAAAAACTTTTAAGATTATTTGTTGTATTATAAATTTAATTTGATAAAATTTTCAAATGTATACACAGAAACTTAACTTACTTATTAAGGAAATTGATTGCATAAAACAAGTACAATTTTAAGACAGTACACACTAAGCTTTGAATGAATAGTAACAGAACCATCTCCTTATTATAAGAGTATTTATTAGGATAATGATAGTTACCTTTATAAACTCCAAAATTGTGACAGTAAAATAAAATTACATTTAAGATTCATCTGTATCTCCAGGGAGGGTGTCATAGGTTTATGGTCAGCTTTTCTCTTGGTTGTTATTTAAGGATCAAGTTTCCTCTTTCATCTTATAATCTTAGACTCTCATGGGCCCTTGAAATACTCCGCTTCCAACTAGCAGAAAGGGGAAAATTAGTGAATATTTATGGACATAGATGCAAGGGGATCAGGACAATCCAGCATCTGGTTGGGCAATTACTTACTAATGGCACCATCATCCTACAGAAAGGAGAGCATGCATTTTCAATGAACAGTTGGCAATTTCAACAGGAATGTTTTCTTCTGCCTACAATACAAATATATATACAAATATATATTTTTCCCCACACATAGAATACATTATATTTAGGTGAGGGTACAGGGTCTCTTGGAGATTTATATTCTTTTCCATTATGCCCTTTCATGGTTCCTTTGGTACAGCAATCTACGAACCCAAAAACAAGATACATGCAGTCCTTGTCACCTATATATGCTAGACAAAATGGTGGACCTGTATAAAATAGCACCCTATATAAAATAACAGTGTCAAAAAAAATCCTATATAAAAAAAAGAATACTGGGAGGCACACAAACCCCTGGGTCTAGAGCCAGGTCCAGATCCAGCTCACTGGTCCAGAGCAAAGCAAGTAAGGTAGAGACCTTCTGCTCTGGGAGTTGAGAAGTCAATACTAGACTCACTCTTTTCTCTGCTGGGTTTTCCCTTGTCCATTGCTCTTTACTTAGGCTTCTGACAAGAAGGTGGTTCTTTGTCACCTGCCATGCTCCACACTATTTAGTCCCATGAGGGCTCTATATGTTTCAGTATCTGTTTCTTGCCTTTTCAACTTCTTTTAAGATCTGAAAAGATGAAAGATTTAGCAAGCTAGACTCATGCACTTGGTGTATAAATTTGACTGAAAATTATTGGCATTTTGATTTATTTGCTTCTCATTACTTCTAAACACCAATAAATAACCTTCCAAGTTATAGTCTAGAAATTATTAACAAGCCCGATTTATTTATTTGCATCTCATCCTCTTACCTTTCTCTTTCAATTTATTGGTGGTTACTTTGAACACTGTTACTTTGAAACAATGTTTCAGTGTGAAATAAATGCCTTTTGTCCGAAGGCTAAATCTCTTTATTTAATTGATAAGTTGCAATTGCCTTTTGTTGCTTAAAGCAATTTTCAATATTTTCTCTCACTGTTCAGTTTCTAGAAGCAGTGGACTTCACCAAACCTGGAAGCCCTCAATTTCAGACTTAATTCTTTTTGTTCTTTTACTTTTTGCTCTCAATTATCCAATCCTTTCTTACATTAATTTATTTTGGATTATAATATCTGGCCACAGTAATCAGTAGTAACTAACTCAACTATTAATATTATACTTTCTAACTTTTCTCTTTAAATCTATATGCTCAATAAGCACTTCTCTTTCCTTCCAAGATATTACAAAAGAGATATATGCATAATTTTTACCGAATGTTTCTAACACTATATATTTCTAGCCGCAATGATAGTTACTCTTCTGCCTACTACTTTACTACTAAGCCAATATAACATGTTTTCAGTTTTTATAAATGTAGTACTGTATTTGTAGTAGCAACTACTCAGTGATTGGCACTAGAGATGTTTTGTTTGTTTTTCAAATTAGAACCCTATACTTATGTTCCTAGTTACCAGGCAGTTTTTTTTCTACATTGTGATTGAGAGATACAAGTTTCTTTCCTCCTGTGGCTCTTATATCCTTTATGACTTCAAAATTCTGTTATTTTGACCACAAGTAAAAAGAGCACATCTTTTTTTTATTAGTCCACTTCAGTGGAGTTTATGCATTGGTTCTGCTGTATTCCAGCAATGCCCTATAGTCATTTGGTCATATCTGGAGGCAAGGGACTAGAAAATGTATTGTCTAGTTTGAAAGTAGCCATTCTCCACATTTTGGAAAGGTAGGACAACATTAGTTTCTGACTGACATATAAACTGTCCTATAACCATTATGTAATTTTATTTATTTAATTTTTGCTTTTTGGCAACTAATAAATTAAATGAAGGTCAGATTAGCCTGTCAAAGCCTTTGTGTGAAAAAGTAAAGTATCTCAAATTGGGTGGGGTTATCTTTTTTCAAATTCACTGGATGCTCAAAATTCAGGTTTATCATTTTAACTTGAGTCATTTTCATTTGCTTCATCTTTCCTCTTGAGATAGTCAAGAATTCAAATCACCTATTAAAAGTTTACTTTGAAAACAAATAATCATAGAAACAAATAAATTATGCACTACCCAAACAGGAAAATAATAGCATCTCCACAATGGGGCAATTTCTCCAAATCCCTGGCGCCAGATTCCTTAAAACCTTCTTTTCTGGAGGACTAGAAAACACTGTAAGAAGGTTTTATTTTCAACTCTTCCAGACATAAGAATAATTCTTCTTCTGTTTATCTTCTTACAAACTTACCACTACCTTCAGTCTCTAGAAAGTCTTGTTTTTTAGACTTGGTGTCTTGGATCTTATTTGATACACTTTAGGCTATCGCTTATCCTTTTATCATTTTAGAACATACCATGTACAAAGGTAGTGCTTGCAGGAGGTCCATCTGAGTGTGAAGGATGAAGTAGATTATTGCTAGAGATAACTATTGCTAGTGGTAGAAGAAAAAGCAAAGTGGGTTGAAATCGTGCATATATAGCATAATAATTGTTGGTATGTTTTAGAATGCTTTTGAGCAATAAAAGAAATCCTAATTCAAATGACTTAAAATGTAACTAAATTATTTCACATAAGAGGAAGATCAGAGAAGAGCAAGCTTGGTTGTATTGAGGACTGTTTGAATTGGTGCTTCAGTGATACCCTCAGAGAGACACATTTCTTCTTATCTTTGCTTTGCCATCCACAGCTGCATCTTAACTCCTTTTCCGTCATGATCATAAGGTTGCTGGCAGCAGCAGCTGTGGACAGTTTCTCACCTATGCTCATGTAGGAGGAGCAGAAGAGAAATCTGGTCTCAAAAAATAGACTATAAATCAATCATTTCAGTATGAATGGGCCAAATAAGTTTGCTTTCTCGTAGTCAGACCAATATTATTATAGTGGCTGGAGGAATAATATGTGTTGCTTTGCTTTTGATTAATCAGAGTTTCCATCCCAAGATCTGGAGGTGGGTTCAGTTTTTTCTGGTGGGGGTTGGAGGGGTGAGGAATGGTGGCTATCTAAATAAAAGCAAGCTTCTGTGCAGAAAAAGAATTATAGAAAACAAAACTGAAATAGTTTCTGTGAGAATAGAAGAGAGATTTATGGAATCAATTGTCACATGTCACTTCTGACACCACTTGTCAGGGCCCGGGGACTGGCCAGGTTTCGGGACAGCTTAACTAGGTTTCGGAAGCGGACCGCTAAGTTACCTTCCTCAGGTCTCTTAGGTGCCCGAGGGCTATCTACTTTAGCTGGAAAGAGAGAGTGTCTTAGAGAGAGTAAAGCAGCCTTCTTAGAAAGATAGATCTTAGTCTTTAGCAGAGCATAGTAATCTTCAGCAGAGATGCTGTGCTGGCATTCTGCAGGCAGAAGGGGAGACAGAGTCAGAGTAAGCGAGTCTGTGATAGAATGCACATGCTCCCAACTGCCTTCTCCTCCAGCCTAAGATAAGGCTGATCTTGTGCCTCTCAACACCACAGGTCTAGAGACTGCCAATTTACCACTGCTCTCATCTCACGAGCTCTCATGCTTGTTAGGAGAGCTCCATGCTCTTTCCACCCAGGTGTTCCATTATTGAGCTATACAGGTATTTCGTATAACTCTCACTCCTCCTAGCCATAGGCTATATGGGCTGCTACAATCAATGTCATGGAAATATTTGCTATGGAATGCAAATTACTTATGAGCAAAATTACATTCGTCCTTGTTGAATATTTTGAGGGTTTTTTTTTTTTATCAAAGCCCTGAAAATAATAGATAAGAATGATAATGATGGTTGTGTTGATGATGATGATGACAATGGTTGTGACAACTGCATCAATAATAGCAGTGAAGGGATGCTTACCTCAACAAGGCAATTATTAAAATTGTGCAGATATTGTGTTTCTGGTTTTGATATATGCTACATTTACAAAATAAATCTTTGGTTTGTTCCAGAAGGAATGTTATTTTAGGAATCATTAGTGACTTCTCAATAAGTAAGAGATAGGCTTATATCATTGAAGATAAGGTTAGTTACAAAATGGGGCTACCTGATGTAAATTCTGCCTTCCATGGGTCCTCTTACTTTTTGGACCCATATATTTTTCCATTACTCAAAGAAAATAAAGGCCCAAGTAGAGTGACTACTAGTCACTCTAGTACATACATTCTCTCTATTCCCTAATAAAGAAAATCTATGTTAAGCCATGTCTGACTTTTTAAAATATTATTTTTTTCATGGAATTCTTACATTTCTCAGATTCCATTTATCAGTCAATTTAATATGCATGATTTATACAGCAATTTTATTACAACAAATTGCATTACAGTGAATTTCAACAGCTCATACAACTTGTTTAGTAATCTATGGGATTAAAGGATTAAGTATTGTTGTGATTAAAACCAAAAGCTATTTTGGTTTTAAACTATTTTTCCCCAAATGAAATAAGAATATTCATTTTATCCAGTAATATTATAAGCAAATGTAAAGGATCAAAGTTCCTTGCCTTAAATACTTGTACTTAATGATATTTTTCATAATTTACATCTAAGTTATGAAAGGTGGTGGCCTTTTCTGGGAGGTGGTATTATGAGTGGTTTGAATTAGTAAGAACATTACATTATATCTTTGAAATAATGTTACTGACAGTTTACTCGGCACCAGTCATTGTTCTAAGTACTTCCTCTGCATTGATGCATTTCATCTTCATAGTATCTTGTGAGGTTCAGAGTATTTTTATTCCCTATTAAAGATGAGGGTTGGAGTTCTTTTGACCATGGTAAAAGAACCAGTTAAAGTGCTGCAGTTAGGATTCAAACTCAAGCAGTGTTCCCTCAACAACCTGCACTCTTAAGCCCACACTGTAGCCACAATTAGTAAGATGTAAACTGGCGGGTTTTAAGACAAGGTGGTTGGAAATTTTGTGGTATGCCACTTTTACACAAATGACTAGCTATTAACTGCAAGGGAAACAGCACTGGGGAATATGTGATGTAAGAAATATGGACCTTAACATGGGGTAGCTCCCAGTTTGTATCAGCTCCATGAAGACGAATAGAAATGGCACATAGAATTTGTTGCTGAAAATTTAAATGAAGAAACTCTGTGACATTTCAGAAAGGAAGAAGCTATGGGGAAACCAAAAAGATCAGTGGTTTCCAGGGGTTACGGTGAAGGAGGAGAAAGGGATGAGTTGCTGCAGCCCAGGGAATTTATAGGGCACTGAACCATTCAGTGTGATGCTGCAATGATGACTACTCGTCACTAAGCATTTGTCAAAGTCCATAGTACCATAAACACAAAGAGTGACCCCTCCTGTCTACCACAGACGTTAGTCAATAACAGTGCATTGGTATCAGTTCATTAATTGTAGCAAGCGTAACACATTAATGCTAGATGTTAATAGGAGAAATTGTGAGTGAGGAAGAAAGGAGGAATGTGAGAACTCTTTGTATTATCTGTTCAATTTTCTCTAAACCTAAAATTAAAAACCAAATCTATTGTTTTTTCTTTAAAGGAGAAAAGAAACTGTTATGAGTGAGCATATGACTGTAATTGTGGATCAATCAGGAAACAGATGAATAATTTTAGAATAATTGTATCATTTCTGCTTTAGTTCTGACATCCAGGAAGTCCACATTCTCACTCATTCACAATCCAATTCCACACATACCTTTCTCCTGTGCTTTTGGTGTAATCACTAAACTATGAATTCTGGATGAGCCTGAATTCAGCCTCTTTCCTGACTCCGCTACTTCCTAAATAGAAAATTGAGCACCTTTAGAAACACTGTTAACTCTTTTATTGCCATGAGGGTGTAATTCAAGAGTGTTTACTTGGTTTCCCTAAACATGTAACTTGAAAAGACAGAAGAACTCTTCCCCTGTGTTTTTTACCATGATTACAATGATGGGCTCTATTTCTCCATGCCTACTAAGCCCTTGTTAATAAGCTGGCATTACACAAGACAACTTGTAATGAATGAGGAAAGGTGGTAGGTAAATATTACTGGTTCTTCAAATGCAGAAAGTGGATTTATTGACCTGTATTTTTCCTCACCATTGAAGTCATTGTTTAAGAAGAAAATATTACAGCTTTAAAAACTGAGGACTGATGGAGCCATAACTGTGCTTTCTCCTGAAAATTTAAGCTCAACATGAAACCTGGCTAGTTACCAAAGCAGAGTGAGAGAAATCAAACAAGGGCACTACCACATATCAGAGAAAGCAGAGTAATGAGAATCCTGTTTGAGTCAAAAGTAAGGACTAGCTGACTTATCCATGTAAGAGAAAATGCTTCTTTAGTTGTCATTTTTGGAGGTTGGTGCTTGGTTTTTTATTTGCTATTGAAAAACAAGATCTTTAGCAGGAGTAGCATCAGATTTGGATCTTTTGTGGTTGTTGTTGGTAGGGGAAGGAGGGGCATCATTTTCGGTGCCAACCTGTCCCCTATCCTGTCTCCACGGCCACACTTGGATCTTGCTGATGCTGCTCTGTTGTCAATTGTTCCAGTTGTCAATTTTGATCAAGTGATGAAATCTCAAACTTTTGTTTTTAGAAAGGACAGATTCTTTTCCTCACTACATAACAATTATAATTCTGTTGCTATTGCCTTTGTAATTTCTGTTCCTGCATGTTACTGCATGCAGGATCAATGACACTCCAGTTCTTTTCACTTTAATTATTTGTGGCTGTTGTGGAAAACTTTGCAATTGCCTTTGATGGAGTTTCCAGAAACCTCCAATGATTTCAAATGGGGGAAAACACACAGAAATTTCAAGATTGATTGCTAACTGGAAGAAGCTTTTTCCTATTATTTACCAACATATGTTGCATCTCTTTTAATTAACTCTGCTCCACTAAGGGTAGTTATTTATGACAAAAATGCCACTAAGAACCATGTTTGCTCTTATTATTCCTACTAGGGGATTTTGCATTTGCTCTGTCTACCATACCTTTGTAATAGGTCATTGTCTGGCCCTGTGCACTTCACTATTCTAAGTAACTGACTCATCTGCTCCCAAACCTACTTATAATAGAAACCACTGCTTACTTTCTAGCAGATGGAGAACAGTCTTGTTTTAATGCATGTCATTTACAATAGATACAAGCTGTCAGATATCTCTTGGTAAAACAGGATGCTGAATCAGACATTTGTTTTTAGTGGGAATTGCTGACCCATAGATAGGCCCATACATATCACTTGATTCTATAGATAAAACATGCTGAAAAGTTCTTTGTAATTTTTCATTTTGGATTTCTGCTTAATTCTTCTTACTGCATCCTGTTCCCATCGCTCCTCTTTTAGCAATTGGTTTATTGTCCTAAAATCATTATAGTTTCCATTTACAATTATATCTTAGTTTTCATTTCTATTCTTTGTCAACAGTTATCCAGTACAGAGTAGTTGTAAGTAGTTGCATCAAAGTCAAAAGCATGTGTTCTAGAATCTACCATCCCTAGGTGTGAATCCCAGCAAAGCCACTTATTAACTGGAAGGGACATAAATTTTAACCACTAAAAACCTCGGTTGTCTTATTCCATAATCATTCTATCAAAGATTATGATGAGAAAATGAATTAATGCTTCTAAAATTATAATTTTATCATAGGTACTATTAACTTTACTTCTCTAATATGAACCATCAAATAAATGATGATGAAAGTCTTTGACAGAAATAGATTTTAAAAAAGTAAACATAAATTAACACCTACATGATCATATATATTATGATCACCTATAAATCACCGATAGGATCTTTATCATCTATATGATCATATATTGGTCATACATAGCTAGTGTCTGTTCAGATTTGTTTTAATGACTATCTTATGTTAATTAAGATTTAATTAAGAGTTAAGTGTTATTTTAATAACACTCCTGGAAAGGAAAAGGTAATGATCTTGTTATTATTTATTATGGTAAAACTTAAAATGTTAACTGCTCACCTTAGTCACACATATCCTTAAAATGGAATAATAATAAGATTATACTGGCTCCTGCAAAAAGGTAACATTTTTGAAATATTCCATACATTAAGTATCTTAGGAAAATTATATTTTAGGCATCTTAGTGTATGTAACAATAAAGCAAATATGTTAAAGTATGGTAAATGATAATAAATGTGAATTCTGGCTAAAAGATTTATGGAAGCTTTTTGTGTTATCACAACTTTTCTGTTAGCTTGAAATTATTTTATTTTCAAAATATTATGGGAACACAAATGTTTTTGTTACATTTGTCTTTATTTTTCTATTGACTATGTACAAGTCATGTTTTCAAATTTCTTTGCATTTCTTATGTTATTGTATGCTGGATATTGGGTCTAAAAGAACAGCAGGAGTTATAGTAGATTTTAAAAATATATTATACAGTTAATGTACAGATATTATGTTTTTGTATATCATATCACATTCTATTTTATTATTTGTGCATGTTTTTTCAATAAGAAACACTATGTTCTTTATTAAACAGATTAAGAGGCTGATCAGTTTGATCTAACCATACATTTAGCTACTTTGAGGCAGGATTATGTGGCTTTAATATCTCCAATAAGGCCTTAAAATTCAAGTACCACAAGTCCACAAATGTTTTTAGTTACATGGGTTGCTTTTATAATGTTTGAGTCTGGGTGTGCCTTATACACCTGCATTGTGTTCAGTGTACCAGTGAGGTACATTTTTACCCCATGACTCTTTCCTCTTCCCTCCTGTTGATTTCCATTGAGTTTTACTTTCCTCTGTACACATGTGTGCTCGTTGGTTAGTTCCAATTTCATAGCAAGTACTTGAGGTGTTTGTTTTTCTATTCTTTAAATAGAATCAAATTGTCAAATTGTTTCAAAAGACATTAATTCTTCTTTTTTAAGGCTGAGTAATATTCCATGGTATACATATACCACATTTTGAAAAATCCACTCATGAATTGATAGGGCATGGGTAGTACTTGAATGAGAGAATGTTAAAATTATTTTATAATTAAAAAAAGAATCATAATTTATGAAAATAAAAAATAATAAAAAACAGCAGTTCATCTTCTGAATTAATGCACTTCAACTAGATCTCAATGAATATCTACAGAGTAGGTGTTTTTGAATTGTAGAGGTTTTATGTATTATGGGTGTTACGTTTAAAGTTTTCAATTTGCTAATATTCTACACTAAAATGAAATGTTTTTCAAAATTATTTTTTAAAGTTGTAAAAAATTATAAGAATATAATCTGGACATCTGAGAAAAACAAATTACTAAAAGTGTCATTAATCCTTTACCCTGATACAACCAATAAATGTTTTTATACAATGATACATCTATACATATGAATTATGATCAGTACTGTGTGAATATATACTATGTAACTGTTATTGTCAGGAATGACAGAGAGGATATTAGATAAGTTGGCCAGTGAAAACCTCATTGAGGAGATGACATTTAAGATGATATCTAGGGAACAAAACAAGAAAATTATAGAAAGGAAAGTGGGAGTATAGTTAGGGAGCATTTAGGGAAGCACTTAGAGGGAGTAAGTTTGTTGCCTTGAGGAGGGAAAGAGAGGCAGTAGACGAGAGACTGGAAGAAAGTAGGTATAGATGGATTACAATAAAAAAGGAGAAGAGTGGCTCAAAGTAAAAGTGGAAAGAGATGTGGCTGTACCACATGGAGCCTTGTAACTGGCTTGGGACATTTTAAGTTGAGGAATGTAGGCTGTTTAGATTTACAATTTAGAAAGTTGTAAAGAGGTGTTACTGTAAAATACAGTGGGGAGGGTGAAGAGGTAAGTGTAGGAATGGAAATGCAAAGATAAGTGAGGAGCCTATCTCAATAGCTTAGGTTGGGTAGTGCTTGCTTGGACTAGGGCAGTGCCTCCATAAATGGAGGAAACATATCAATTATGAAGAGTTTCTGCTGTCAATACTTCACCACTGAAGAATTAACAGAGAAAAGAAAACTAATAAATAGGCAAAGTAAAATAAGACAGTTGGTGACATGGAGCTACAACATAGTATGCTTGGAAGGGCCTTGGGCCTGAGTTAAAATATATTGTTATAAGTTCTAGATTTGGGTAATTCTAAGATTCATTTCTACGCATAAATTTTATGTTGTTCTTTTTCTTTTAATATACAGAAGAATAGAACTGTCTGGCTACTTTTACTCTAGTTGGTTATGTTCATTTCATATTCTCCCTCCATAATGACTTTTTTACAATTATATCTGTATATCAATGAATATATTTCATTTTCTATCATTATTATTTTGCTTTACTGAGAAGGGGAATTCTTGAGAAAAATGGAAAGATCAAATGAAGTTTGGCAAGCTAGAATTAGGAAAAGATGATTAAAAAGGTGAACTAGAAATAAGGTTTAAAGTTGGTAAACTAGAAATAAGGAAATAAGGATAAGCAACCTCAATAGTTAAATAGAAAAAACATTATAAAATGAATTTTCAATAAGCAAAGGAATTCTGGACCAGCTGCAACTGCATTTCTGATTATATTATCCCTTCTTGGTTTGACTCTGTAGTCCCTAAATTCTAGAATTTTTTCTGTCAAATGGGGCTATAGGAGGATTTAAAACTGCATCCAAAAATCTGGATTTCATGAAGATCTTTTTGTTACCATCACCAAAAGAAACATGACCCCTAGATAGACATAATGGCTATAGAGCTAAAAAATGGAATTTAGGTGAGAATACATTGGATTGACTTCTAATTTGATACCCTTCTAGTTGTATTAGAAAACTAAGAAACAAAATCACTTATCTGACATTCAAAAACAGCATTTGAAAATGTGAACAATTTCATCTGTTCATCTATCCTCCTGAGGAAGCTAGAAGAATTAAGTGCTGTAACATATGAAAGTGCTTTGTTATCTAAAGAATGCTATGCTTGTATTTTTTAATTTATTAGTTAAGGCTATTTAGTATAATCATTGATGGATATGGATGAAAGCTGTGAAATTTCTTCACCACTGTTAGTAACTTCATATGACTATAGAGTTTAATGATGGTTCAGTTGGTTCCATACCTAAAACAAAACTATAACACTCTCAGGACTTAAGCTCTTCAATAGATTATTATGGGACCGTTTTGGGGGGGTTGTAGAATTTAGATCCATCTCTTTTATTTTCATCTTCATCTTTGCTTCTTTGTAGATCAATCAGTGATTCCCTTACCCATGTTAAACTCTCTAAATGTCACCCAGCTTACATAACAACCAGAATTCAATGAAGTATCTTATGAATGCAATGCAGGTAAGAGCTTTGCTAGGTCTTTTTTTGTTTCTTATTATGTAGTTATTTTCACAAAAGCAGCAAGGTAGTTTTTCCACAAAAACAGCAAATCACAAAGTTTAAAGGGTTTATTAGAATATGCCTAAATACCTAATATTAAATAAGTCCAAGATGTAGCTTTCATTTTCAGAATATAGTAACTTTGGTATCAAAACAAAGATCATTATCCTGATTTTGTCCAGGCATCTTCTTAATGCATTTCAGTATAAATTCACTAGTTTTTGCACATCCAAACAGTTATCAGTCAGTAGAATCATCTTGCATTCCTTACTGGCATTATTGCCAGGTTTTTAAATTTTTTTTCCTTAGAAATCCAAACAACTTAAACTAATCATTTGTATTCTCATATTAATCTGAAATATAAAAAAAAATTAAGTCAAATTGCATCTTGTCATGTAAACCTTTAATTTTAGTTTTCAGAAATATCTGAAAATGCTTGTTATAAAATATTTTTTATAAATATACAATCTAAATCTATTTGTTGTGAAATGAGTTTTTGTCTTTATAAATTAGGTACTTCCTAAAAGAGCTTGAGACAAAAGCTTGTGTTTAGATGATCTATTTGTGTGCTTCTACCAGGAAGCAGGAGTGAAGGAGGAAGAAGGAAAGTCAATGTGGGGCATGTTATTGAGGCAACTCTGGTGAAATAGAGCTTAATTCTCTCTGGAAATTTCTGAGAAGCATACAGTTATACTTGTCAGAATAGTCTGAGATTTTGACCATGTTGAGAGTTGCCCCTGGAAGATTAATTTTTGGCTTCTTATGTGAAAGGGGGGCACTCGACCAGCATAAACCTCACAGAACACCAAGGCTTGTAGGAAAGGTCTTTAGTGATGGGGGAAGCTGCAAAGCAGCATTAAGGAGGGGAGAGAGAGAGAAATGGGGGGAAAGAGAGGAGAGAGAGAAGGGGGGAGAGAGAGAGAAAGACGGGGGAGAGAGAGAGGAGAAGAGACACACATGGGGGATGGGAGAAAAAAGAGAGAGAGAGAGAGACAAGGGCATCTGATATAGTCTTGGTTAGGGGGGGTGCTGGGATGGTAGAACAGCCAATAACGTGTTACCGCTCTGGTGCGAAGAGCCGTAGGGGGCAGGCCATAAGTTGGAGCTTTTCAGTGGATAATCGGGATAGGGAAACGAAGTTGTGCAATTATCTAACATTCCTCCCTTCTTGATATTTCAAAAATAGAAGGTTGGCCTTGGGATAGGGGACGATGAGTTCTCTCTTCTATAGCTTCTTCCTGCTGAGAGGGGCATGTAGTTTTAATTGGCCAACTAGAGGGTGATTGTGATTTTTAAACAAGTAAGGGGTGAGAGGAGGTGTTAGAAAATGAGTTTGGAAGGCAGCCATATGTGCTGCACGGTCTTTCTTGTATGTTGGAGAAGTAAGGGAGAAGAAGGTCTAGTGTTTGAAGGCATCACAAGTGGGTGACAAGTCAGAGGGAGTAGGTAAGAGGGATGTAGGATTTAGTGTGGAATATGTGTTAAAAGATAATGATGGGTTAGATAAGAGAGAGGTTTGAAGATTAAGAATACGGCATGGTGGTAAGGTTTGAAGATTTTGTATGTTAAAAGATCAGATAGAGAATGAGGGGAGAAGACAGTAGAAGGGGAACCGAAAGTGAGGTTTTTGATTCTTGTATTAGAATAACTGCAGCTGCTAACGCCTTGAGACAAGGGGCTTAACTTTGAACAGCGTGATCTAATTATTTTGAGAAATAAGCAACTGGAGTAAGGGTGGGGCTTAGCTGATGTTTAAGCACACTGAGAGTAAATTCATGGTTTTCTGTGACGTATAGGAGGAAGTGGCGAGAAAGATCAGGAAGGTGGAGGGTTGGAGCTTCTAGTAAAGAACGTTGTAGAGATTTAAAAGAATTGGAAATGGAGGTTAGGAGAAGTTTATGAGGGTCATCTGGAGTAAAGAGTATTATATAAAGGAGTAGAAGAGAAAAGTTGGGAATTTATGCTCTGAGGTATTTGGCTAATTTTAAAAGAAGAGGAGTTCTTGTTTTGCGGTGGGGAGGGGAAAGTTGCAAAGAAGGCTTTTTAAATTTGTAGTAATAGCTTTGAAGTTTGGAGATAGAAGGATATTAAGGTGATTTTTGTTGGAATAATTGAATTTTTGAGGGAGAGATTCTATATCTCTTATTTGTAAAGAAATTAAGGAGGGAACAGGTGTTGCATTTAGATTTAGGTAAGGTGGGATTAGAGAGTAGGAAGTTGTTGATATATTGAACTAAAGGTTGAAGGAGAGGGATCATAGGATTGGAGGTTTTGTAATAATGGGTTGTTAAATAAGTGGAGGCTGTCACGAAATTCTTGAGGGAATACATTTCAAGTAATTTGGAAAGAAGTTTGAGAGGTAGGGTCAGTTTATGTGAAGGCAAATAGGTTTTTGGCAATTAGGGTGTAGTTTAACAAGAATTGGAAAGTAGGAGGCAATTGAGGGGGGTTTAGTATTTTAAACCTTAGGATTTACTTGTTCTGGTGGAATGGGTCAGGGTGATGGGTGTTTGATGGCTTGGGAAAGGACGAGGCAGAGTGAGGCAGAAGGAGATGGGTCAGCATCTATTAATTTAAAATTAAAAGTGAGGGTGGTACTTAATTTGGAAAGCATGTCACATCCCAGAAGGGGAACTGGACAGGAAGATAATATTAAAAGGAATGTGTAAGTGAGAAATTGCCAATTATGTAGTGTAAAAAAAAAAGGAGTTTGACGTGGACGGTGGGAAAAACCTTTTACTCCGACAATGGAGAATGGGCTACAGGGAGGAGGACCACTGACTTTTTTTAAAGCTGAAAAGTTAGTTTTTGTGTTTAAAAGTAAAGACAATCATTTTTACCTGTCACCATCAGGGTTACCCTTGGCTCTGCAGAGATGATCTTCATCAGGTGAGAGAAGCCAGGTCCCGTCAGTCTTCAGAAGAGGCAAGCTTTAACAAGTCTGCTGGAGGAGCCGCGGTCGGCTGGCCCTATGGTCTCTCTGGGCCAAGGGGCAGTCAGCTTTCCAATGGCCCTTTTTTTTGTAGACAAGGCATCGCCCTGGTGTGGGCTTAGGATTGGGGTAACATTGTACCCAGTGGTCTTCACTGCATTTGTAGTATGGTCCCGGTGGTTGAGTTATGAAGCAGCCTTTGGCTCCTGACTTAGGCAGGTTAGAAATGATGGCCTTAGTCACACTGTAATATTTACTTTAAAGGCTGTGTTTAAGATCACGGCCTGGGGTGTCAGGGGTCCGTGCTCCAAGAGCTTTAGTTTAAGTTTAATGTCGGGGTAACTTTGGTTAAAGAGATAAATTATGAGAACGTTTTTCCCACTTATTGTTTTAGGATTTTAATTAGTATACTTAATAAAAGCCTAAGTAAAGCATTGGAGGAAAGCTGAAGGATTTTTAAACTTATTTTGTATGACTTTCCTTAATTTATCAT
>CAUYRH010062172.1:0-54981 GCA_963574655.1 Perodicticus potto
CTGTAGTCCCAGCTACTTGGGAGGTGGAGGCAAGAGACTCGCTTGAGCCCAGGAATTGGAGGTTGCTGTGAGCTGTGATGCCACAGCACTCTATCCAGGGTGACAGCTTGAGGCTCTGTCTCAAAAAAAAAAAAAAAAAAGGCTTTACTAAAGATGTCTATGATGTCCTCAACAGAATCAAACATGTAAGAAGGGCTGAGCTGCCAAACCAAACACTTAACCTGGTGACTCAATGCTCTTTTCTCAGTACTGTATGTTGGGAAGACCATTAAGTTTTAAATCTAGTTGTGCCTATACAGTTACATATCCCCTAAATGTTAACACACACAAATGATCTTACACTGCTGAGCTTCAATGTCCACATCTTTCAAGAGGGACCCACTTGCTAGGCTCATTCTACAATGACAGCTTATTTGGAAGAGCCAGGAAACTAGGTTATTTCATTTTAAATAAACCTAAGTCTTGCAAGTTAACACACTGAGACTACTGCCCACTATAGGACCTTGGGCAAATTGTACTTATTTTTCTTCCCTTCCAAACCTGTCTCAAACCCCACCTGGTCCAAAGTGCAATGGGCTAAAAAGGCATGCAGGGAGACCTAAGATCTAGGTCTACCTTTGCCTGGAGGTACTTTATAGCTAATTTAGTAATGTCTTTCTTCCAAAATGATGAAATAAACTACTTCTGTAGTACAGACAGTTTCTCAATTATCAGCAAAGATAAATGCTTCAAAAATGGAGTCTTCCCGGCAGCCCCATATGCTGGAGGTGGCAGGTTCATACCCAGCCCCGGGCCAGGGAAAAAAAAAAAAAAAAGGAGTCTTCTCTGCCAGGATGTACAAAACAGCCTTCCACCTTATTCTCTAGTTAAGACTGAAGACTATCAGGAAATTAACACATCAGAAAAAAATGTCTGCCCGTAAGCCCAGATGTGATCTGGGCAGTGTAGAAATCAAGTACTTTAAAAAAGGGATCTCAGGCCCGAGGCAGTAGCTCACGCCTGTAATCCCAGCACTGTGGGAGGCTGAGGAAGGAGAGCTGCTTGAATTTAGGAATTTGAGACTTGCCTGAGTGAGAGTGAGACCCACACTCCTAAAAAAATGGACAAACCCAGCCAGGCACCGCAACGAGTGCCTGTAATTCCAGTGGGTTCTGGATGCTGAGGCAGCGGGAGTCTGAGATTGTGGTGGGCTATGACGCCATTGCGCTCTGCTCAGGGGATAGGTGGGATTCTGTCCACACACAAAGGCAAGGAAATAAAAAAAAGGGGGGGATCTCAGAATGGTATTAGAAGATGGATTGGACTGCAGATAATTTTCAATTGCATATTTATACCCCAAAGGTAACCCTAAATTCAACAAAAATTAAGCGGGACAATGGAGGTCTTACCTGATTTTATTACCGGTTTTCATTCGAATCCACTGGGGAATGGGACGATTTTGTTTTTGTTTCTTGGCCAAAAACCGCTTGATTCTGAAAGTCTTATGAGAGGACTAGGAATGAAATGCAATCAATTTAGACAGTAATACTAGAGCCCAATGATTCAAACTCAAGAACTCTCAATTCAAACACTGGAGTGTTTAATGTTCTCTGAAAAATCTTCTCAATGTTAAACTATCACAACCTATGATTGTCAAAACTTCTCTGGAAGCAGATACCAGTTTCCACTGTACAAATTTAAAAAAGCAGAATCAGGAAGTAAAGTAACCCACCCAAATCTTAGTATTAATGAGCAGAGCTGGGATTCAAATCCAAGCCCTCTGCTTTCCAGCAGAGGGAGCACCTTCCAGTCTACTCTGCTGTCACTCAAGGATTCAAACGACCACATTGGGAATAGCTAGGGCTAGGAACTTGGCTTCCTGTAAGAACATAGCTTTAGGTCAAATAGAACCACCTATCACTCGCAAGTTAAATGAGTTTCAGTGCCCTACTTGTAAAATAGGGGTACTTTTCACGTGTTGTCGCAAAGATAATTAAGACTTATGTAAAGTCCTTGACATTTACATCTACTCTAACCCCTTCACCATTTTGCTATGAATCTTAGCACTATTTAAAATGTCATAACAGGGGCAAAACACGATTGTAAGAGGGACTCTACTCAACAAATGCAACCAGTGTAACATGGTTTCTTTCAATGAATCCCCAACAATAAAAAAAAAAAAAAAGAAGAAGAAGAAGAAACAGATAAACAGGCAGTCCAGCATGGTGGTCATGAGTGCAAGCTTCAGAGTAGGCATATCTAGGTTCTCATTTCTAGTCTAGCATTAACAAATAGGTGGTTCAGGGCAGATGATTTAGCCTATAACCATTTTCTTATTTGTATATTAATAACACCTTCCTCATAAGGATTTGTGAGGGCTACATTACATTGTACATAAAATGTTTGGCCTAATGGAAACTAATAATAACCTCAAGCTAGACTATAATAGACATATATCCTGGCTGCTTCATTTACACACTTAGTGTTTTGTTAAGTCCCATAATATAAATGAGTATATATTTCCAAAAGTTTTTTTTTTCAAAAGTTTTTAAAAGGAACATTTCACATTTAGATTTAGAGAAGTCTGTGATATTCACTTAAAATAAAGTTATTTCCTAAGGGAAAAAGCAAAGCCTCCGTCATTTATTCATTGACTACTATATATTGAGCACTGACTATGCAAGGATCTTCAAAAGAGTGAAAGATACAGTCTTAGCTCTTAGAATATTTGTTTTGAGAAGGGAGTAACATAAGCATAAATATGATTAAAATACAAAGCAATGTAAGATAAATAATAATTAACATCCATTAATGTAGTGGTTAAGAATAGGTCTCTGAAGTCACATTACATTGGTTCAAATTCCAGCTGTCTGATGCTGGGAAGTTACTTAACCCCCATGTGTATTATCTCACCTGTAAAATGGCGATATCACTTACCTAGCAGGGTCATAGTATAAGCATATTAAAAAATACGCAAAAGTAGCTAACATTGTCGTGCGCGGTGGCACACACCTGTAATCCTAGCACTCTGGGACACTGAGGTGAGTGGATTGTTTGAGCTTCCGAGTTGGAGAGTCAGAGCCAGACCTCATCTCTAAAACTAGCCAGGCATTGTGGCAGGCGCCTGTAGTCCCAGCTACTTGGGGAGCTGAGGCAAGAGGATCGCTTGAGTCCAGCAGTTTCACATTGCTGTGGGTTGTGACACCATGGCACTCTACTGAGTGCTACAAAGTTAGACTCTGTTTCAAAAAAAAAGAAATAAAAAGTAGTTAACATTTTTTGAATACTCAGTATATGTCAAGTATTGTATTAAACGCTTACATTCATTACATAACCTTCACAATGCTGTTATTACCATTATATCCATTTTATTGATAAGGCAACTGAAGGACAGGGGTTTAGGTAACTTATCCAAGATTACATAGCTAGTAAACAGCAAATTACACCATAACAAAGACACAACCATCTATAAAATGGGGGATCATGGTAATAGGACTTACCTTAGTGAGAATCAAATGCATTAATATTTGAAAAGTATTTAGAGCCTAGTACATAATCAGGCTTATACATATGGATGTTAAATATAAATTACTATGATGATTCAGAAATGACAGTAAATAATTTCCATGCATGGTAGCTAAGGAAGGCTTTGAAAAGATGATGTTTAATGCCGGGCCCTGAACAGTAGCTAGGATTTGGAGAGATGGAGGTGATAGGGCATTTAAGACAAGAAAGGAAGAAAGGCAAGAAAGTAGGCAGGCAAGGTGAGAGGACAAGGATGAAAGGAAAGAAGAGGCAAGAATTGGGAGAAAGTTTAAGGTGTGTAAAAAGAAAAAAAAAAAAAAAACAGCACCTGGAAGTAATCAAGTTTGAATAGGGCAAAAAAATGTTCCCTTTTCGCCAACCAATCACCATTCTTGCTATTTCCTTAACGTATCATTTTCCTTTTATCCCCGTAGAATCTTCTGTGCTTCCTTACTCATCACAATCATCCATTGAACAATACTTATCGAGCGTGTGCCAGTCACTCCTCTAGGCACTGGGGATATATCCCAGTGAATAGGCCAGGTCCCAATTCCTATTCTACACAATAGCAATTCTCCAAATTGGATTCCAGCTTTGGGGCGGCCCAACTCTAATCCATCCTCCACACTGCCACCAGGCAGAACGTGAAGACACAGATCTGGCCCAGATACTCCCTTGCTTAAATCCCTCTGTAGGATTTTCCCATTGCATCCTGAATAAATTTCAATCTCTCTAGCTTCCTACTCTAGGCCTTTCACTGATTGGCCTGTGCAGCCTTATCTTCCAGGCTTCACCTCCATGCACTCTGCACTTGAGCCACAGTAAAGCCTTCAAAATCAGAGATATGCACACTTATAAACAAGCACTTGCTGAAAGAACGTGTCTTGAATGCCATCCCTCCTTCTTTCCTTGTATACAGAAACATTCTCCACTCGGTACGCGTTGGATGGGAAAGCCCTAGTTAACATTCCTCCGCTCTCGCCGCCCCAGCTTTTCAGGCTGCACAGGGCGGACGCCCCCTCGCAGCCCCTTCCACCAACTGAAGCCCAGCACACCCCTGACTCAGAAGGAGCCGAAAGAGGAGGAGCTCCGCGCGGCGCCGGGGTCGCCATCTCGGCTCAGGTGGCCGGAAGTGGCCGGCGAGTGGGCGCGGACTGAGGCTGCGCGGCGGCCCGCGGAGGGTCTTCGCTGCCCGCGGCGTTGCTGCGGCGCCTCTCACTTGTGTGCGTGCCAGCCGGTGGCCACGAAGGCCGCTCTGCTGCCGTTCCGCCCCTTCTCCCGGGTTTGCGCAGTGGCTCTCACATCCCTCCCCCAGGGTACGCGCTCTGCACCTGCCTGCCCGAAAACATGTTGCAGAAAACCGAGAGCGGGGGTCTCCTCTCCCTCGGTCCAAAGGGGAGAAGGAAGGCGGCCGTGGTGGTGAGCCCCAGGCCCGGACCGCCTCGCGGGAGGAGCCCCGAGCCCCCGCCTGCAGGACAACCCCAAGAAGGACCTTGGCGCCGTGAGGGAGAAGGGGTCCGCGGTGCCCAACCTCTCTCGGAAAGGAGCGAGGGCCTTGGCGCGCTGACTCGGGCGGTGGCGGAGTTGGGGCAGGTCCTGCTGGTGAAAGACGAGAGGAAGAATCCACACGCGCTCCGGGATGGTGAAATACGGTATTGGGGACTTGAAGGACCTGTTCCCGGAGATCATCGCAGGGGCCGCAGAACATCTGCGGTATGTCTTTGGTTTCCCGCTGAAACAGTTTGACTGCAAGCACCACACTTATACCTGATAAACAAACTCAAACCTCTCGAGGAGGAGGTTCTGGGGGAGACGGCCTTTTCTACATGAAGGGTGGTAGCGCCGGGGAGGCCCGGGTCTGGGATGTGCCGCGCCGGTTGGGGGTGCATTCCTCAAAGTATCACTTTCTCTTTGGGTACCCGAAGAGGCTTATTATGGAAGATTTTGTTCAGCAGTGATACCTCAATTACAGGCGGCTGCCTCACATTAATCCGCCGGAATATGAATTCTCTTGGGGTCTCCGAAGCAACCTGGAACTCAGTAAGATGGAAGTCCTGGGGTTCGTGGCTAAACTCCCTAAGAAAGAACCCCAGCACTGGCCAGCGCAGTATAGTGAGCCCCGGCAGACAGGGCCAGAGCTGAGGCCAGGATCAGAGCTAGGACGAGGGCCAGCGTCCGCCGCTGGTGAGGGTTGGTGAAAAAGTGGCAGCAAGGACCCAGAGTTATGGAAACTACTGTCTAGGATCAAAAGTAGTATAGGTAGGGTGAGGGTCGTTATTTCTGTAGAAATGGTTAACTTTAAGGATATAGGTTTTATATCTTGTTACGTTTTTGTTTGTATTTAATATACTGTTAAAGTGTTCATAAGAGATGGGTCTACTTTTTTCTGTAGTATTTTGTTGTAGAGTTTTGCAGAATGTATAGAAAACCTTTATTTTATTCTGTGATTTTGAACGGATTATTCAGCATTAATGGTTTGAAGGACCTCAGCAGTATGATGATGTGGTACCAGGAAAAGCACCAGTTGATTGGTATCTAGCCTCCCAACTTTCTAGCGATTAAAAAAGAAAAGACTGACTCGGTGCCTGTGGCTCAACGGGCTAAGGCGCCAGCCACGTACACCTGAGCTGACGGGTTCGAATCCAGCCCGGGCCCACCAAACATCAATGATGGCTGCAACCAAAAAATGGCTAGGCATTGTGGCGGGCGCCTGTAGTCCCAGCTACTTGGGAGGCGGAGGCAAGAGGCTCACTTGAGCCCAGGAATTGGAGGTTGCTGTGAGCTGTGATGCCACAGCACTCTATCCAGGGTGACAGCTTGAGGCTCTGTCTCAAAAAAAAACAATAAATAAAAGACTGACATATACCTCTATTTGCTTAGTTATCTTAGTATCTATAGAAAAAATGTGGTAAATAAACAGTGTACCCTGATACACTTAATAAATTAACGATTTGTTGAGCCTCTTGTTTTTTGTGATGCACTGTTTTGGGCATAGAATGCTGAAGAAGATAAAGGTCCTACTTTTTCATAATTGGAGAGTAAGTAAATCAGAAATTACAGGGCAGCAAGTTGAAGGCTACAAAGGGACATCTTACCACTCCTTTAAGTTCCCTATTCCATGAAGATGGTAGGCAGTGCAGAAGCCAGAGCTGCTTACAGATGACTCTTCATGGGTAGTAAGAATAAGGAATGTCTTTTACAATTCTCCTCCAAATGGGAGATAGAGGTAGAAACGTGGATGAGGGCACTGGGCTTCCTGTTGCCAGGGGAGACAGCCTGAAGTAGAACTCCTTGGGAGCAGGGGACATAGTATGCTTCAACCATACTATATAATATTCCAAAACTGTTAATGCTTTTTCGTCTCTGAGGGCCTTTGTAAAAGAGGAAACATTGTAGAAGTTCAGAGAAGGGAGACTGAGAGGGCCAAAATGCTACTGGTCAACCATTCTCGTGCACTGTAACAAACCGCTCTGGGTAGTTTATAATTCATTAAACAAGCAAAAATATTGAGTGTTCATTATGTGTCAACAACTCTGCCAGGTGCCAAAGTTATTAAAATGGGAAGACTGGCTTTGCCTTAAAGGAGCAATAATGATAATTTCTCGCATTTGTATTTTCTTACAGTGGCTCAGAGGCAGCAGTAACTGCACCTGAGGGTCAGATGATCTGGTGATTTGCCTATTTGGTTGATAGTATCAAGACTAGAACCCAAATCCCTTGACCCTCAAACCATTGTTTTTCATTCCAGCCCATTGTTCTCCATTCCTAAGCTCCAATTTTAGTTATCACAACTCCAAGGAAAAAGTGAGGCATGTGTGATTATCTCCAATTGCCACTGCAGTCTCATAAGAATGAGGTAGAAGATGGTGCCTGTAGCTCAAGCAGCTAAGGTGCCAGCCACATACACTAGAGCTGGCAGATTCGAATCCAGCCTGGGCCTGCCGAACAACCATGACAACTACAACCAAAAAATAGCTGGGCATTGTGGCGGGCGCCTGTAGTCCCATCTACTTGGGAGGCTGAGGCAAGAGAATTGCTGAAGTCCAGGAATTTGAGGTTGCTGTGAGCTGTGACGCCATGGCACTCTACCCAGGGCAATAGCTTAAGGCTCTGTTTCAAAAAAAAAAAAAGAATGAGGTAGAAAAGTACTCTCCATTTTACTGATGACAGAGTGGCTTTGCTCAAGATAAAATAAGTGGACATGGCAAAGACAAGTCAAACAACAATATTATTTATTAAACATTACTATAGGCCAAAAACATTTTTTTCTACTTTTCACAATCGCATTGCAAAGTAAGTATTACTAAAGATATCTCCATTTTACAGATACTAATGATAGTAATATTTGCCATTTATTCAATACCTAAGATGAGCCAGCTTTAATGCTTTATGTGTTTTAGTGATTTAGTGTAAGAGTCTTACAGGTAGATATCACCTGTTCCATTTTACATAAAGCAGAGAAGCTATAAGGGTCTTCCACATAGTCTATGTCAGAGAAAGAATTGAAGCTGAATGGTGAGTCAAAAGCCCTCCCATGACTGTTTTACATTTCTTTCTTCTTGAAACTCCTTCCACACTTGTGTCATCTGTCTCTCAACTTCTTTAGACACTTCTATGTCTCTGACGATGCAAATAAGGGTTGTAGGAAAGGTAATTATGACAAGATGCTGACCTTCAAGAGGATAAAAATGAGGCTAAAATTGATGAATTATGTGTGAATGTTGTTCTTAGCTCTGGGTACTCTCCTCAGTGTTGAGTGCTGACTACATGGACATGTAGAAGGTGTATTTTTCCTCAAATTTAGCATGTTTGGCCCTTAAAGTCCAGGTTTTCTCAATCTTTAGTCTGCATTCTCCACTAAGTTAGTCTTCTATACATAGAATAATGTAACATTTGTGGGTCTGCAGATATGGTTCCCAGGGTTGTTTGCAGATGGTACAAAGGACTGGCAGAGCACGTACCCCTGCCTCAGGACGAAACACCTCCCATCTCCGATGCCATCATCAACTTCTGAGAAGTACTAAGAGTGTGGCCTCTGGGCCCATGTATGGAACAAACATTAGCCACGGTAAGAACAAGTACTGAATTCTCCTGTTGCTTATGGTCATTCACATGAAGGAGAAGGCAGGCCTGCATCCCATCTCCTTCCCCTCAGACACAGTACTATATCTTCTTGGGTCAAACATTGTGTGTGTTTTGGGGGTGGGGAGGATTTAGTTGAGGGAGTGATGGCAGATGGATTACTCCAAATCATCCTTATTATAGTACAATTAGAAAGCAAAGCCAGTGAAAGAATTCCCTTGAAAATTGTGAATCATGTCTAGAACAATGGGAAGGTCTCAGGGCAGCCAGAGACTGCAGGGATCTTGACACTCACCACAGTCAGGACTTCTGACCTGTGGGAACTTGGAGAACGGGTGTTTGGAAACAGGCTCAGGTTGATTACAGTCCCAGCGTCCAGCAGGCACATTGTGCTCTGGTGGTGGCAGCTCATTTGCAGTTCCTGCAAATCAGGCCTCAATTCACAGGCTCAATCACAGTTTCCACTTGAGGCAATTATGCTTCATGGCTTGGTGATAGTGCCAACTGATACTTGTGCAAATTATTCCTCAAATTGTAGAGCCCTGCAGAGATGACAATAACTACCTCCCAGCAGAAAGTGTATAGACTAAGGAGGTTAGATATTCTGAAAAGCATTCTAATCAAGGCCTTTTAAAAGTCTGCTATGTGACCTTGAACAAGGAAATTCAGTCTGAGCACTGAAGATACAGGAAAAAGTCTAGTGGATGATTAGGGGTCAGTTATAATCCACACCACACACAGCATCCTATCAGCTGGTGTCAGACTGCCCAATTCCCCAGCCAGTCGTCCTCTAACAGTAGCAGCCAGCATTAATTAAACCTATGTACCAGGCATGGTCTAAGTATGGAAACCACTGTCTCATGCATCTGCATAGCAGCCCTAAGGGGCAGGTTCAACATTGCCAACTTTAAGATACTGTAAGGAAACCCCAAGGAAAGAGTAATTCCTTCCATTCTTTCAGTGCACAAGTTAAATAACTTGACAAAACTCATGACCTAATTTAGTGAGGGGCAGACCCAGAACGTGAATTTAAATCTTCTGGGTTCATACCAGTATTCTACCCTGCTGGTTCTCAGAGGGTACTTAGGAAGCAACCAGCCACCTGTTGGAAAATGGAGCTGAGAGGGGAGCAAAGAGATCCTCTGGCATTACTCATAGCATAGCTTAGAGCTCCAAGGCTGAAGATAGGGGCACGTTGGTTTCTCTATTTCTTGGGACCCTAATTGGGAGAGGAGCCCCCTGTTGAGGAATGAAACCTCAGACATCTTCCAGACCTGCTGCAGTGGCCCTGTGCTCCGTGTGGTACAAGGGAAAAAGCAGCCTCAGCCTCAGCCTCAGCGACTCAGAAGTCCTACTGACATCAAACACTGTGAAGGACAGAGGGACAGCTACATACCTAAACTAAAGATAGAGGAGACTTGAAATGGAAAGCTCCTGGCCACTGGAGCTGACAGATCTGTACTCTAGTCCCCTCTCGGCCATGTGACAGCAGGGTGGCATCAGCTGAGTTGCCTAAGCCTTCTGAGCTTTGGTTTTCTCGTTTTTAAAATAAAGCTGCTGCCTTACCTACCTCAAAACACTGTGAGGAATGAAATGAAGGAATTACTAAAGCACCTACCACAGTATCTAGTATGTGGTAAAATGTTATTATAAAATGTCTTTGCTCACTTCACAAATATTTATTGAGCATCTTTAATGTGCCAGGCGTGCATATAGGTGATGAGATTACAGCAGAGAACAAAATAGACAAACCCCTTCCCCTCATAAGGCTTCCATACCAGTGTAAAGAGATCATGAACAAAACAGACAAACCCTTCCCCTCATAAGGCTTCCATACCAGTGTAAGCAGATAGATGAGCTATGTCGTAAGAAGAAACAAAGCTGGAAGGGAACAGGGGTGTTGGGAAGGTGCACAATTTTAAATAGCTTGGTCAGGGAAATCCTCTCTGAGAAGTGACATTTGAGTCACAACTAGAGGCCATAAACAGACACCCAGAAGCTATCTAGGGGTTCTGGGGAGGGGTTGCTGGCCTAAGAAACAGTATGGAGGCCACAGGGTGGGAGCAGGCCAGCTGTGTTCTGCAAAGGAGCTCCGACAAGCAGAGTGAGGGGAAGGGAGGGTCAGTAGAAGGAGATGAGTCCTGTGTCCTGAAGGAGCTGGCAAAGAGGGCACATGGACCGGAAGCCAGGAGGTACTGCCCCTGACAGTTACTATAGGTGAGGCCTTAATGCAGAGGCTTTCTCTGAGCCTTGAAGTGGAAGGAAAGATAAAATGTTCTTTATTCATGGCTTTTGTTTTTCTAATTACAAATGCTTATAGTGGAAAAATTGGCAGGTTCCATAAAAATGTAAAGAAGAAAATGAATTCTCTACAATACTGGCACCCAGAGGCAACCACATTTAACAATGTAATATGGTTTTCTTTCCGTCTCTGGTGTATCCTGTGCTCACTTACTTAGGGTATAAATGATTTGTTACTACTTTAACATTGTCCTTTTATAATGACACTAAGCCCCACCCATATGATAGTTCTCTCAAATATTTTTGATGGTTCTCTCAAACCTGTCTGTCCACTTCAGTCACAAGTAGGGCTGATAGAGGCCCATGAAAGGACCCTTTGCTGGGGATGTTCCTTGTGGGGTCCCCAGCTTCCACAGTTGCCGCCTCCTCTGATGCCCTTGGAGTTATGGAGAAGTGCTGGGTTTCCTGCAAAGATTGACACAGTGTCCTTCTCAGCTCTGTGCCAGATATGTCACCTACATTCCAAAGCAGTAGTACTAGGACCCCTCGAACTTCCTCAGGAATGTTTCTTGTCTCTGCTTTCTCTTATAGCAGCTCTCCCAACTTCAGCTGAAAATAGCCACCTCCTTGGGGACGGGTCCAGGCTTCTCTCCACAAGTACTCCCCTCAAACCTCAGGAAAAAAAAAACAAAAACAAAAAATGAAAAGAAAGGCCTGTCCCTGCCTCCCAAGGCATGGCCAACTACATCCCTGAACCAAAACAGTGAACATCTGTATTCAGGCTGACTGTGACTCTATAGTTTTAGGTTTATGTTGATTTTCCCCAAAGCAAAAGTCTGCCCCAGGGGTGAATTAAATTCTCAACCTCTAACAAACTGCTAGCAATTTATCTCTCTTCCCCCAGCTTTCCCCACCTTCTCATCCTGTTTCCAAAACCTTAGGGTGCAACTCAGCCAGGAATATTATCTAGTGTTAAAGATGGTTAGGATTTAGGTAAAAGGTTAGAATGGGAGAAGGGATTTCAGGGGAGAGAAACAACTCTATCCAGCAGGGTAGGGTAGCAGGAGTGTGTGCTGTGTCCGGGAACAGTAGGGGGACCAGTCAAGCTGGAGCCAGAGTCTGTGGAGGAGAAGAGAGGGTGCTGTGGATGGAGAGGGCAGCTGGGGACAGTGTTGGAGGGAGAGCTGCGAGCACATGGCGGTGCCCTGGGAAGATGGACTGCTGCTTGTGAAGGGGGCAGGCTGCAAGTGGGGAGACCTTGGCAATAGTCCAGATAGGATTTGCTGACAGGCTGAGGGGCAGTGGTGGCAGCAGGAATGGGGATGGGAAAGGATTGGTTGAGTGATAACCTAAAATGATTTGATAAGTGATTAACTGTGAGAAAAAACAGAGGGAGATGGGAGTTATGACTCAGCGTTTCCCAGCTGCAGTGCCTGGAAGCGTGCTGCAGACACTCAGCAGGACAGCTGGGAGCCCAGGGAGAGCTGGCTTGGGCATAAGAAGGTGAATGTGGCTTCAGGCACACTGAGTCTCAGTTGTGCAGTTGGCCATCCAATGGACACTTAGAGATGAGGCAGAGGAGGGACGCTGAGGCTGAGGGTAAATGCACTTTGCCCTCTTACAGAACAAAGCCAATGCCATGGGCTTTCTCCTTGGGAGAGCCTAGAGCAGTGGTTCTCAACCTTACTAATGCTGTGACCCTTTAATACAGTTCCCTGTGGGTCGCGACCCACAGGTTGAGAACCACTGGCCTAGAGGGAGGGGAAAGAACTGGACTCACCTCCTTCCTGCTCTCTGGGAGAGAGCAAGCAGATCACCCTGCAGTGCAGCCCTGCTCCCACAGTTGCTTAGAGCTGGTCCTGGGTTCAGCTTCTAGATCAGCCGTTCTCAACCTGTGGGTCGCAACCCACAGGAACTGTATTAAAGGGTTGCAGCATTAGGAAGGTTGAGAACCACTGTAAATGTAGATCCACTTCTACGAATGACCTGGGGAATACAGAGAGGGTCTCAAAAGGAAGCACCGTGGCCAGGATGTCATAGAACTGGAAAAGATAAGTTGCAAGGTATAAGTGGGTATCAAAAAGGGAGTGCTCAAATATTCTTGGTGTGCACTAAAAACAGAACTGCAGACAAGAGTCACCGGGCTGCTGGAGGACCTAGGATGGACCTAAGCCAAGGCTTGAATAGGCCAACCCGGATTCCAGGCTTTACCAACCTTTCTCTCTCCTCTGTTAGTAGACGTCCTTGCTTAGAATGGCACTTCCCAGGCAATGCTTACTCTTAATCAGACCTGGGATATCTCTAGAGCAGAAGATAAATCCTGAGGAAAGGGTTCAGACCTCTCAGGCACACAGGGCAGACCCGCCCAGACCTCAACACACGCTTGGTGTATACCTGTAGAAAGATAATCTGTTGATAATCTGTCATGGGATTAAAGAGAAAGAATTTAAAAAAAAAAATAAATGCAGGAATATCTCTTCCAACGCCATAGGAAACATGAAGAAAAATTATCATTTGGCAACTACCATATATCAGGTACTTTGCTTACAAGGTTTCCAAGTATTTTCACATTTAGTCTTCCAATGGTTGTGAGAGAGAGGGATTATTTTCCCATTTAGCAGAAAACCAAGGCTCAGAAAGTATTTTGCCCAAGATCACATGCCTGGAGAATGGCAGAGGTTCCTCACCCAGGGCTGCATGTGCATTTGTGTTACTATTGTTCATCTTTGCACATAGCAATTTCCTCCAGACACAAAGTTTCCACAAACTGTACTCTCCCCCAGGGCAGGGACCTTCATCTTGTTCGCAGATGGATCCTGGGCTCCTGAAATAGTGTCTGGTGCACAGGTCACACTCAGCAAATACCTGGGTATTGTTAAATGAATCACATAACTACATGCACACTCACCTGTGTACATATAAATCTACACACACACACCCTGCCACTTACACGTAATACACATCCAATCCATGTCTGAAAGGGGTTCCTGGCTGGAAGGACCTCTCCAAGTTGCCCCTACTGCCTGTTCTAGAGAGGCAACAGTGCACCTCGGGCCAGTGTACCCTGGTCTCCCTGGGCTCCTTCCTGGAGCAGGCCCCAAACCCTCCCCTCCAGCCTCGGGACAGCCCATCTCCTTCTTTTTTCAGCTCAGTCAAAACAAAGAGTTTTTCTAAAAGATCTTTACTAAGAGCAAAAACAGAAAAAACAAACTAAGGGACTGCAAGCTCTTGAGGAGGAGAGTTGACAGAGCCTGATCCTTATCCTGCACTATCTGCCACAGCCTGGCTGGGCTGGTGGGGTGACAGCCAGGGAACCCTGGCATGGAGGCTCTGCCAGCAGCCCAGAGGCCCAGCCTGAGGGCGGGGGGTGGATGCAGCTGCTCAGTCTGGGGGAATCCTGTCTGCTGCTGCTGCTGCTGCTCTCAGGGCAGACCCTTCTGCCATTCTGACCTATAGCTAGCTGCAATTTTACACCCTCCTTGCCATCTGTTGTGCCTTAGGCTGTAAACTAGGCTGTTCCAACCCAAACCACTTAGTCGGACTGTGTCAATCCCCAGTTTAAAATCCCAACAATCTTTGTTCCTTTCTAGAGCCCCAGGCTGTGCTCAGAGTGGTCCAGCCGCCTCTCAGCCCCATTCCACTCCACTCCTTCATGGGGCCTCCAAATCTATTTGCAAAGCAGTTCTGAGTGACATACCAGAGTCCAGGAAAAAATCCAGTTCTTCCCAACCCTGGCTACTTACACCCTTGAAGCCCACCCACCTCCTCCCCACCCCCACAAAACACGCCAGTCGTTCCCGAGGCTCTGTTCATCCAGACACCTCAGATGACTCCAGATCAGACTCTGGACCACTGTGTCAACGTCATCAATGCCTGTGGATCAAAATGAAAATTCCTAAGACCAGCCAAGACCCGCTGAATCAGAATCTCTGCGGTGAGGCCCAAAAGCCAGCACTCAAAGCAAGCTGGGGAGCAGTTCTCACAGTCTGAAGTCCAAGAAGCACTGCCCCAAATCTACTAAATCCCACGTACAGCCCAGTGCCTACATAATAATAACAATAGCTAAGCCGTTTACTGAGCACTTACTATGTGCCAGGAAATATTTCCAGGTATTTAACCCGCACACATTTAACCTTCACAACAACACAGTGAAGGAGACACGCTGTTAGCCCCACTCTACAGTAACAGCCAGTTGGTGGGAAATTCAGGGATGGAGGCCAGGCCCTGTGACTTCTAAGCCTGCGCATGACCACACACTTTCCCTAGTACACAGGAGTGCACACCCACACTGACTCCGATGCTTACGGCAAACAGGACCCCACACCTTAGATCTGCACACCAAAGAGAAGACTGAAGACCTGGGTGTTTCCGAGGTCCTTGGTTTCTCTCTCATCCCGAGTCTGGTCTGCAGTCTGTGAGCTGAGAGCCAGCAGCCACAGCCAGCGGGGCCAGGGAATTGGCAAGCCGCGGCCCCAGGACTTTGGCACCATCCTCAGGCCCTAAGACTCTGCTGCCTGCTGCAGTGAGTGTGCCCACTGCAGGCCTCAACTGCTGGCAGGCCTGAACCCTGCTTGCAGGCCCCCACTGCCCAGCATGCCCTGGCTCCTTAAGGCCTGAGCCCCCCGGCAGGGCCCTCCCGGAACGCCACAGCTAGAGAGCAGATGTGCTCACAGCTCTCCGAAAACTAGTCTTCTTAGGAATCCTGCCACGGGGGAAAGGCAGGAGTTGGGGGAGGACTGGAAAAACAACCCAAATACCATAACACAGAAAAGTGATCCAAATAAAAAGCAGCAACTGTGTATCTGGAAGGAATAAACTGAGGAGGAAAGGCGCGGAGTTGTGCAGCGTGGCCACGAGGCTGCCAGCCTTGGCAGCTAGGGCTGGCGGCTGGGCAGCAGCCACCAACTGGCCACAGGGCTGCTCTGGCTGGGGGCTGGGGTGTGGGAAGAGCAGAGTCTGAGCCGACTCAAGGGCATGAGGTGTGGACCTGAACCAGCAGCATCCTCCTTCCCGGGACTCCAGGTGCTGGACTCTACAGCCCCCGGAGGCCACAGAGAGGGTCCCAAAGGGGACTCACAACCTGTCTGGAGGATCCTTCTCACCCTTCTTTCCCTGAAGATTCTGCTCGGGATCATGGAAAGAGCCAGAATTATGCCTGTTCTCACTGACATTCTGAGTGTGGGGCAAGGAGGTTTCTCAGAATAGAGCCAGGGGGCTCTGACAATGGAGGGAAAGAGTGGGGAAGATTTATTCCTGGGCCACGCAATGCACAATCACAGCACCCAGGAGCTCACCCGGCTCTCTCCTGACAAGCATTGTGATCTTAGACAAGTCACTTGTTATTGAGGCCACATCTCCTCATCATAAAATGGCACAGTTAAGCTTGCTCCATGCACATTAGGCTAAAACAATCTTAGCAATTTTTTAGCAGTCTGGCTAAGGACAGTGAGAAGCTTTTCTAAGCAGGAAATGCTATCAGCTCCTACTTCCCTCACAACCTGGGCACCAAGTGCAGAAACGAGCGTTCACACATAATGGCTCAAATACGTCTCTGAGGCAGGTATTATTCCCATTTTATAGATAAGGGAAATAAGGCTCAGGGAGTTAGGAACTCTGAGAACTAGTAGATGCAGGAGTTGAACCCCTCTGTGTGCCTGTGTCCTCTCTCATAAGCCACACTCCTAGGGGGCAAAGAGAACTCTTTTTTGGGGGGGGGTAGAGACAGAGTCTCACTTTGTTGCCCTTGGTAGAGTGCCGTGGCATCACACAGCTCGCAGTAACCTCCAACTCCTGGGCTTAGGTGATTCTCTTGCCTCAGCCTCCCAAGTAGCTGGGACTACAGGCGACCTCCACAATGCCCGGCTATTTTTTGTTGCTGTTTGGCCAGGGCTGGGTTCAAACCCACTGCCCTTGGTATATGGGGCCGGCGCCCTACTCACTGAAGAACGTATTATTGTAGCCCAGTAACCAGGGAGAAGCAGTGAGCTGGCGAGCCCAGTGAAGAGCTGATGTCCAGAAATCCTGGCAGAGGAGACTGGCCAGGGATGCTGGCAGCAGTTAGGAGGGACTCTTTGGGATCCAGCCAGAGTGGGAGGCTCAGTAGAGTGAGGTGTGCTCAAACCTGAAGGAATGGAAGCCCCATTGCTCCCGTGAAAGCCTGAAGGCTGGCATGCCAACCAGGGCTGCCAGGAAAGGCAGAATCTGGGTGCCTGAGGGTGCAAGGGTACTGAAATTCACCACAAGGAAAGTCACCAGGCAGAGCCTGCAGAACCAAGCGGGGAGAGCTGAAAGGAGGTCAGCCAAGCATCAGGGTGTTGAGCAAGGTAGGTGAGGAGCTGGATCCTGCACAGGCCAGCCAGGCATGAAGGGTGGCCCAGGAGGTCACCCAGTTGGCCTGGGAATAAAATCTGCAGCCATTGCTGAGGCCTCTTCTCACATCACCCACCTGCTCGGTGAGGCTGCCGGGGCTTCTCAAGGCCTGGGCTCTAGCACAGAAGGTGAGATGGCAGTATGTCAAGGATGTGGAGTTATGGAATGGGGTTTTAAAACCTACCTGCTAGTTATGTGACCTTGGAGTACACTCTTAACCTCTGCTCTCAAGAGTCAAAGCCTGGATAGGCGCAGGACAGAGGATGACTTCTCTCTAAGTCCCTACCCCTCCCCTTCTCCATGGAGCCTGCCTCTAGGACAAAGTTTTTGGGCGACTCCCTTCCCAGCATCCTGTAGATTTATACATGCCTTCCTGACAGTTACGGCCACTGCCTTCTAATGACCAGCATGTGTGTCTGTCACCCCATCAGGGCTGTCCACTGCCCCAACAGGTCCCTGGGCTTCTTAGAGACACCCCATTATGGGGCTTGACAGAGGGGCTGGTAAGTGTTTGAGAAATGAAGGAGGGATAAGATGAACAAAATTTTCATCAGGCGTCTCTTAAAGCAGGTAGTGGCCAATCTGGGTCTTAGAAGAGCTGGTGTATTTTGGATTGTAGTTTTTATTTAAAGAAAGCAAAGCCCTTCCTGGTTCCTAAGGTTTGGGCTTAACCATACCAGTCCTCAAATGTTAGAACTCTTGACAACATTTATACATTCATTCCATAAACATTTGTTGAGCATATATTATATACCATGCTGGAAAGCAAAAGCTTAGAAGACATGGCCTCTGTACTTAAAGGTATAACTGTGATGTGACCAGGAATGGGTATAGATAAGCACATGGATAATTATAATCTAAGGTTATCTGGAGTATTATATGGGAACCCATGGAAGGAGGGAGCAAGGAAAGACAGAGTTGCCATGTATGGTTGTGCAGGATGCACACTGCAAAAACCAGGGCGCCCTGGAGTTGTGCTATGCAGAGACCTAGGCATTCTAGGCCAGCAGCCTTGGAAGTCCTGTTGTTGTCTCACTCCAAGCCTCAACCCCCAATCCCATCTATCTACCTGGTCCCAGGGGGTCTTTCTTCTCTGGCTTCTCTCCTCTCTGAGAATTCCTTTGTCCAGCCTTCCAGAGGTTTCTTTAGGAAAACTCCCCAGGAGTTCTTGCTGTCCCCTTTCTCCTGCCAGCTCTATAAAGCAAGCTGGCTTCTCTCAAAGGTTTACATTTTGGGGAAGTGTGATTCATGGGAAAAGAACTCTTTCCACAGCTTTCTAACCTTTGATGTGACCCCCCAAAACCTGTGGCTAATACAGAATGATCTAAATCTCACAAAGCTCATAAACCTAAGAGCCACTGCACTGAGCTATGAAAAAGGCCTCTGGCTGAGTAGTGCCTGCCACCAGCTGCAGGAATGCTCCTCTTTCCCACCCTGCACCAATAACCTCTCCCAGGACTCTTCACCCTCCTGGCAGCTTCTTTGGGGACAATGACCCAGGGACCCAGTGGCTGTGAGGGGAGGTTTGCCAAGCCCCCATGGCCTGTCAGTCCATAGAGCCTCTGCTCCCCCAATTCTGGGAAGAAAGCCCTCTGTTGTTGAGCAAAAAGGGGAAAGAACAGACAAACAGACATCTGAAATACGGCTCCCTTGATGGGACCAGAAAGATGCTTATGAATTATAGGTGACATGGCAGTGGAGGCTATGTCCACTGTGGACACAGGCCTGGCTAAAAACCAGGGTTTCTGGAAGTTTTTCTGCAAACAAAACAATATAAGTTAAATCTATGTTTTTTTATGAAAACAATGTTTTTTGAAGAACAGTCTATCAGCAACAAATTTAATGAACCGGAAACAAGGTGCGTGTTCCCCACATGCTACCCCCTGTTCTCAAGGAGGACAGAGAACAAGCAGGACAGGTGGTAATTAATGAGATCGCATCAATGAAACGCCTTCCCAAGGCCTGGCTTATAGTAGGTGATCGATAAATGCCGACTGTTCCCATAATGTTTTATTTTATTATTTGAGCAGTCCCTGAGAGAGGAACTCAGGAGCAGTGAGAGGGGCTATAAAGTTTCCAGGAGCTAGTCTAAGGGCCGGCCTGCCGCCCATGCCCAGGGAGGGGCCTGGAGACCTCCGGCTAGGGTTTCACCTCAGGAAGTTGGCTGACTGTGCAGAATAACATTTGTGTTCCTACCACTCCTGCTGAAAATAGCACCACCACACAACTGGCCACGAAGGCAGAGGGGCAGACAGCGACAAAGCCAAATGGATGTCCGACTTCAGGATGCTCCGTCCAGGACTTCCCTGCCTTCCTCCCTGCCCGCTCCACTCGCTCCACAGCAATGTGGGAGCCAAAGGCTCTCAAGACAAGATTTTGTCACTGAGTTTAGGCCCACAGGCAGAAGCAGTGGGCAAGGGAGGGACATGGAGCCTGGGCTGGCCCCAGCAGAACCTTCCTGATCTCAGCAGACCCACCTCGCCCTCTTGTTTCAGCAGACAGGCCACACAAACATTTAACCCGGACTCAAGACAAGAAGGAAGAGAGAGTTCTTTTCATGCCCCTCTGAGCACTGTGGGAGGTCTTGCTCCCCTGAAAAGGCTTTCCAGAAATTTCTCTTCTCCCCTCCCACCCCCCTATGACTAGGGTACTTCTGCAGGGTTGAGGCTGGGTTGTGGGAAAGACCAGGTCATATTCTGCAAGGGGCCACCTCACAAGCCCCAGGTGTGGTGCCAGCAACCCTCCGCACTCCTGAAACCACCTTGGCACAGAGGCACCTGCCTTCCTAACTTGGCAATGTCACACCCAATGCCTGGGAGAAATTGCCTCCCCTCCTTTGTTTTCCCCACTGCCTGTTCATCAAATGCTCCCTTTCTCCACTGAAGGGCAAACCAAAAGGACCTCCCTCCTTTTGGTGTGTCCAGGAGCTCAAGACACAGGCAGAGGCCCTCAGGAGATTCCTATCAAGCTCACATTTACTACGTGTTTACTTGTGTTTAAATTCCAGGATTTGTGGTCAGAAGCCATGAATCCTAGAGTTTGTGTCTCATCATCATTTACCCTTTGGAACCTCAGTGGCTTCATTTGTGAAATAGTGATGATAATATCACCCACAAGGTTGCTGTTGAGAAGAGTAAACAACATGAGGTATGAGAAAGTGCTTTCCAACCTGTAGGGTGCCACACAATAATAGTATTATTATTATTAAATTGCTGCAAGTTTATGAAACCAGTCACTGTCCTTCAGAAATACTCCCAATGCCTGTGTATATTTTCCAGGGAAACACCAACAGAGACTTCCAGACAGGAGTCTATCCACTCTAAACTCTGTAGTCCTGTAATGGGCCAGGGGTGAAGGTGGGGTGGGTCAGCCCCCATCATCATCATCCAGCCTCCAGCAAGGACAGTGATTATAACCCCCCTAGGAAAGATCAAGATTCTTTCTCTAGGAAGAATGCGCTTCTGGGGGATTACCTCATTCCTTCAGAGCCAAGGAGACACAAAGAAATGGCTAAGGAGCCAGCCTGAAGTCATGCGGCTTTCCTAGAGCCAACCCCATAAGCACAGCCATGAGATCAAGTTGCTGAAAAGGGCCAGGCCTTAAAGTCAAGTCCGGGGTCCTCCCTCAAACCCAAAAGCCTGGCTTAGGAGGGGCTAGGATGACAGAAGCCCCAGTAACAGCGGCTGTTTACTGAGCCCAGCAAGGTGCTTCACCTCAGATATCCCTTTTCTCTCATCTGGCCCTCATGGCAGCCCTGCAGAGACAGGGGTTATTATGCCATTTCTCAGATGAGGCTCTGATTGTGTGTCATTTTCCTGAGGTTGCTCATTTAGTAAGTGGTAAAACTGGATAAGATTTGAACTAAGGCTTGAGTGGGTCCAAAGCTCATAATCACCCTACCCCCTGCTCCATCTGGGGACAGCCCAAAATGCTGGGGTGGGAGAAGAGACAGGGGGGTGGTGGGCTAGTTCCTAGGTGGTGTCTCAACCACCCTGAGGAGCGAGCCTCGGAGAAATAGGAAAGTTGTCTACTCTCAGCTGATGCAGTTTTGGACACCTGCCAGTCTGACATGCACCAGACGAAGACCGCAGGGCTGCCCTGCCCTTGTTCCCACTGGCAGAAGGGTCAAGGTTGGCTTGCTCCAGAGCGTGGCTCTGAGCCCAGGGGAGGCACTGGTTGCCCCAGAAGAGAGAGATGGCAACTGCTGCATGTCCCTTCCTGCTCCCTGCAGAATGACAAGGGCACAATTGTGAGGCCCAAAGGACCCAGTCCCTGGAGCGCAGGTTAGGGTGAGAAGGGTGCAGCTCTTCCATCCCCCACTGCCAGACCCGTGACTGCCAAGTCACCCTCCAGGCTGGGGGTTGGCAGGCTCTCCGCTCAGAGCCTCTCACCTCTGTCCCTGTTGACTCCCAGGAAGCGGTGCGGGCAAGGTGGCCCAGCCAGGGGCAGAGGATAAAGAAATGAGGATCAAATCCTATGGTGTCTGTTGGGATGGATCACACCAAAGACGTTTTTCTGTCCCTTTATTGTAAGTCATAGAGACATATTACAGAAAATTTGGCAAATAAAAGAAATAATTGTCTGTAACTTCACCATTATAACACAACCACTGGGGACAGTCTCATGTATTTCTTCCCCTTCTCTCCTCTTTATTTTTTAAAAATTTAGTGATTGTAGTTATGCCATTTCCAGAATGTGGATCCAGATTTTCCCATCACTTGTCAGGATGTAACATCATGCTTGTCACTCCAAGCCACTGTGCTGTCTGCTGTACTTTTTTTGGCTTTGGGTGAGTCCATCCACCAGGTAGGTGGAGTCAAAAGCTTTTACCTCTATTTAAGTACACTTGTATTTGAAGTCTTACAAAAGGAGAAAAACTGAATCACATTCAGTAAAGCCTTTTACAAAGGCTACGTGAACTCAGAACTGGTCCAGAAACCCTAGGCAGCCCTTGGTTGTGGCCTATTGGGGAGGGAGCTTATGAGTTGGGGAGGCCACACCCTGTCTCTTGCCTTCTTGACCCTTAAGGACCTGGGCTCTCAGTAAGTGCTCGGAGTTGCCAGGAGAGATTGATTTGGGGAGATTAGAAACCCAAGAACCTCTCTAGTCTGCCTGCTGTCCTTTCCAGAGCCTTCTTATACTTGCCAGAGGCCTGCTTGGGGAAAGCAGCCCTGAAACTTCCCAGGCCCACTGCTTGGAGTGCAGCTCAGACCTCAATCCTCACCTCTCTTCAGGCTGGCTCTCCACCCACTGATACTCTCAAACAGATACTCTGAGGTTTTTTCAATATTTTTCAAGGGGTTATTGGAGGCATCCTTTGAGATCTGTTGTAAACAGGAAGAAACCACCCTTGCTCCTGGATATTATGTTCTAGTGACTGAAGAATTTAACCTGAGGGCAGCATGTCTAATGATCAATGACTTCTCACTTTAGAGTCAGACTTACCTGGAGGTGAGTACCTCCCCCTGGCTTCCCTCTACTTATTTAACAAGTAAGTTACTTTAACCTTTCTAAGCCTCAGCTTCTTCATCTGCAGAATGGGGTTAATCTAATTTACCTTGCAGAGTTGTGGTAAGGATTAAAGATAATGTATGTAAAGAGTCAGACATTTGGCAGGCTTTCAGTAAAGTTGGTTATCATTAAAGCAGCACAAAACACGTGTAAAATGCTAAAGGGACACCACATAAAACAAGAAGGTCAGAGCACTGAGAGGTGAAGGGGCAATCAGTTATTCCAGGGCAGAAAATTTCAACCCTGGCTAGGCATTATAGTCACCTGGAGATTAAATTAGGCTGATACCCAGGACTCACCCTGGCCAATTAAATCAGAATGTAGTCCAGGCATGGACATATGTTTTTAAAATTCCCTAAGTGATTCTGGATGCATTCAGGGTTGAGAACCGCTGCTCTAAGAAGTGTTTTGGAATGTAATTTGGAAAGGAAATCAGTACGTATTGAGTTAATATTCTAGTTGCTTTTGCAACTGTTAGCTCATCTAGTTCTTCCAATAATCACTTGAAGCAGGTACTTTTAATTCCATCTGAAACAAAAGGAAACAGAAGTTTAGAAAGGCTATGCAGGGGGCTTGAGCCTGTAATCTTAACACTCTAGGAGGCCAAAGCAGGTGGATCTCCTGCGCTCAGGAGTTCGAGACCAGCCTGAGCAAGAGCAAGACCCTTCCCACCCCACTACTAAAATTAGAACAATTAGCCTGGCATTGTGGCAGTTGCCTGTAATCCCAGTTACTTGGGAGGCTAAGGCAAGAGGATTGCTTGAGCCCAAGAGTTTGAGGTTGCTGTGAGCTATGATGCCCCGGCACTCTACCAAGGGCGACAAAGTGAGACCCTGTCTCATAAAAAAAAAAAAATAATAAAAAGAAAGAAAGAAAGAAAAGAAGGATTACATACAAAATTGCACTGAAAGGGAAATCTGCCTACCACCCACCTAGCCACTTCCACTGCATGGCAACCCAGAGCATTGTCCAACAGAAACCACAATGGGAGCCATGTGTACAGTTACACGTTTTCTAGTAGCCACATTGAAACTGTAAAAAGAAACAGGTGAAATTAATTTCAATAATATATTTTATTTACCCTAGCATATCCACATTACCATTTTAACGTGTAATCAAGACAAAATTTTTGAAACTTATTAGATCTATTTTACATTACCTTTTTCATACTCATTCTTCAAAACTGATGTGTATTTTACAGTACAGTACTTCTCAACTGAGACCTGACACAGGGGCTGGTGGCTAGCATATTGGACTATCTGAAGGGACCAAATGACCTGGAATGTCTCTGGGCGGATGAGAGAAGGTGGGAAAGATCCATAGGGGTGCTGACAGGTAGTGGGGATTGAGCAGTTTCAGGTTACGCAAGAGGAAGTAATCACAGTTTCTTGAGTGAGAGAGTGCCTAAGACGGCACTCTGACGGTTAAGGAGTTTGGAGGCAGCTCACAAGTTAGAACGAGAAGTCTAAGGACAAGAAGTCCTTAGCAGGGCATTAGCCTTAGAAGTGGGACTAGGACCCTTGGCCCCTACCCTTACCTGAGGCTAGAAGAGGGCCCAGACTTTACCTTGCTGGGGAGGTGGGCAGGTCACCGAGAAGGAAGGGGACATAGGGGGTGTTTTACGGTTTCTTCAGCTCTCCACTCACGGAAGCAGACTCACACCAGATCCCTCTCCCCCACCACTCCTACAGCCCATAAAGGGTAATGAAGCTGAAGTTAAAATAGTCACATGAAACTCACTCATTTGAAAGGCACCTGCTTAAAGGCCAAATTTCCTGAGCCCAGGTTTATACATTAAGCTACAGAAAGACCTAATTAATTCAGACCCCACTCTGAATTTGGGATAAATTCAGCCTCGGGCTGGTCTGAAGTCTTTCCTTTTCCACTGTCTATGAAGAAACGGTTTGCTAAGCAAATAAATAGTGCAGACCAGATTACAGAGACAGGTCTGGATTACTTAACTGTTTTTAAGAACTTTAAAAATCGCTTTAGCAGCCTCATTCCCAGAAAGTTAATGAGATCATTACAGCTGGTCCTTATCTATTTATTTCAACATTTCATTTCAAAAGTACCTTCATACCCTTTAGTTGAGGTGACGCTTAGGTGGGGATCCTGTTGTTTTTCAGCCTCTACCAAGTAAGTGCCTGGCACATAGAAAATACTTCGTGTTTGGTGAATGAATGAAGGTAGGCATGGCAAATAACATCAGTCCCATCTTACGGGTGATAAAATTGAAACTCAGAGGAGTTATTTATAACCTATCCTGTCAATGCCAAGAGCTGGACCAGCCCATGGCTAGCTAGTGGTGACATCAGGGTTTCACCTAATGCTTGTTTGGGGGGTCTCTTCACTCTATTATACTGCTACTAGGACCGTGCTCAACAATAGCTTGTTATCTAAGTTAGAGGAATAGGCTGTTCTTAGGAACAACAACAAAAAAGCCCACCTGTTCTTCTGTAAGTCCCCTTTTTCCCAGACAAGGGAATCACTGACTTCTGGGACTTGTGCCTCCCCACTACCCAGCCACAGTCCCCTTCTAGGCAGCATGACTTTGACATAGGTCTCCTGATACATGTGGCCCCTGGGGTGTCCAGTCACAGGGGGTAGGGGGCAGAGCTGGAAGAAATTGGGACTGGTCCAACCGATCTTGGCCTGGTTCCTCCAGGGAGTGTTTCCCAAGGCACAGACTTTCCCAGGAAAGACAATCTTTGTCCTCTAGGCCTCCCATTCCTCCTGATCTAGGGAACCGGTCTCCTCTGTCCCAGTGCAGGGTAGGAACAGACGATCCTTGATCCATTGATTGCTGTCTCTCCTTGCCCTTTGTTCTGGAGGCTCTGCTGCTTGGAACACTACACAGGGAAAATTCCCTGACCGTGAGATCTGCAGGCTGCAAGGTCCCCGGGGAGGGCCAGCCGGGGGCTCTTTTGAGCTGCAGCTGGAAAGAGGGGTTGGGTTTCAGTGGAGCTGGGGGAAGGCAGCCGGCCTTCCCGGCGGTGAGGGAGCCAGCCAGTGGTGCCGACAGCTTCCTGTCGAGAGCTGGAGGCCCAGTTGACTGCTCCCCTCTCTGTGGATTAGGGGGTGAAAGGCCCAAGAAGAAGGGAGAGCAGGAGGGCGCTCAGATCTGAGATGCTATCTGGCCAGGCTGAGGGAGTGGGAGGCAGAGCACTAAATCCTTTTTTGCTAAATGAATTCGGCAGACTCCCTGTCACTTGGTCCAGTGAGTGGCCTATGTCTGGAGAGGGGCGTGTAGGGAGAGCAGTGAGGCTTGGCACCAACTGGGGCCATGGGCTGTTTGTCTAAAATCCCCTGCCCACCATCCTGGCCACACACATCCCACAGTGCCTGACAGGGCAGGGATGTAGTAGCCGCAGACCTGCCTGGCGACGAGGGGATGGGACCTGACACAGAGCAGATGGACAGCTCCACTGAAGGGCAGTGGACCCTCCCTGGCCTTTCTCTGCCTGGTCCCTGTAGGCCATGTGCAGCTGGGCCAGAGAACTGGGCCTCCGACCAAAGTCATCCTGACCAGGGGACATCAGGTCTAGGCTAAAGAAGCCCCATTCTGTTCAACAAGCATTGATTGAGCACCTACTGTATATGGAAATGGGCACAGAGATAAGTCAGACAGACCTGCCATAAGGAGACAGACAAGATGATAAAGCTTGAGTGTAACAGGGTGCAGCAGGGCACAGAGAAGCTGGGCACTCCAGGGAGCATCTGGGGTTCGGGAAGAGCTTCCTAGAGGACAATAAAGAGATGAGGTCCCTAAGGATCCAGTCTGATGGTTTCTGGGGACAGTTGCAATTTCTACCTCGTGGGCAGAGCACCTCTCCTTCTGCACACCTGCCCAGCCACAACAGTCTAAGAGGTGGCCTAGAATGCCACAGGTCTGTGGGAGGAGCAGAGGATCCACTGGGCAGCACCTGATGGCTTTCCAGAGGGGTGTAGGCCTTGCTAGGGTTTTCAGGTCAGCTGAGCTCACCTCCTCTGTCCCTGGTGCATCCTGCATACTCCCTGTGAAAAGTGGCATACATGTCATGGAGAAGGAGGGGGCTGCCTTGCAGGACTCCCCCTTTCCTACTCCCAAAGCAGGACCGACAGCCCAGGACAACAGCCCACTGCAGGCAGACATCTCCCCAACTTCTGAGTGTAAGTGCTTCCAAGTCCCACTGCAGCACTTCAGAGCCTTGGCCTCCACCCTTAGGGATTTCTGGTGCAGCTCTGTCTGCCCTATAGGTGATTTTTGTTCCAAGCTCTATCTCTGTTGTTTACATAGCTTAGAGTTCCTTGGAGTTAGAAAAACATACTTTCCTTTCCACCAAAGGTGTTATGAAAAACAGCCGGTCTGAGGAGGGCAGGAGGAAAGGCCACGTGCACCATCAGGCACCTCATTCTCATAGGCTCATCCGGTGTCTAGGGCCTCTCTGTCTGTCATGCTCTCCCCAGAGCCGGCTCAGCCCAGCAGCACTGAGACTCTGAGGCAGCTGGGTTCTCGACCTCTCCCTGGGAGTCCTGGTCTAAACATGGCCTTGTCCTTGCCTAAAGTCCTACAGGTTGGGATACCACAAAAAGTGGGGCCAATGGAATTCAGCTCCTCCCCGATTCCGCCACCAGCTACCACCCCAAGAAGGATGAGGGAAGCTGATGCTTGGATGTCCAGCAGGCAGGAGAATGGGAGCATGGGGTGGGAAGTGGAGTGGATAGGAAAGGCGGGGAGAAGCCTTCTGAAAGGTGTAAGCCGTGGCGCTCAGAGAGAGGGAGCGGAGATGTTCAGACCAGGTTTATCAGAAGGGGAGGGTGACCCACTGGGGCAGTGCAGAGGTGGTATCTCAGTCCAAAGGCAGTTAGAGACACCTGTTATGTGGGGCTTAGGAGGTGGGCAAATTCCATGGCTTGCCTGGAAAGTTAGGGACCTTTGGCACGAACTTCTCTGGGGGTAGGGCTGACCAGATCCTTTGTCTTAGGAGGAGAGGAGGAGGAGGAGGGGCCGGCAGCCCCAGCACTGTCCTCTCACCTTGAGGAGGGACTAGTAACTCCTCCCTGCTGTTCACCAGCAGCTTTTCTCTCCATCTCGTCCGCACACACCCTCCCGCTTCTCTCTTGCTTAGTTTAAGAGCCGTGCAGAAGCAGCAGACAGAGGTCCGGGTGCGCAGGCTCTGCTGACTGTTCTTCAGGGTCCCTCCGAAAACTTGGGTCAGAACGGCCCGCCCTCCACCAAATCGCACTCCTGCAGATTGTTTCCTCTTTCCTTCCACCTGCCTGTGACTTCTCCTTTCTCCGTCCTTCAGCCCCTGTTTCGCCAGCACATTCCTCCTGTGGCTTTCTGAGTCTTCTGCACTTACCCTCTGCGGGTCACTCGTCCCTACCCACCAGCCAGCAAGCTACAGGTCAGTCACTTCACTTCCTGGGCCTCAGTTTCTTTGTTACTGTCTTTTTTTTTTCTTTTTAATTTTTAGGGTACAATGTTTGAATTTATTAGGTAAAGTCCCTGCTGCCGTTGTGCCCGGCACCCGGGAGGTGTGCCATACACTCATACGTTGTGCCCGTGAGTGGGAGCACACCAATCTACTTTCCTTCCCTCCTATCCAGCCCCACAACTTGCATTGAATTGAGTTTCTCTCTTGTGTGGGTGTGTATTAGTTCACCTACTGGCTTCATTTAGTATTGAGTACACTGGATACTTGCTTTTCCATTCTTGTGATACTTTACTAAGAAGAATGTGCTTCAACTCCAAGTTAATACAAAAGTTGTAAAGTCTCCATCTTTTTATGACTGTGTAGTATTCCATGATATACATATACCACAGTGTGTTAATTCATCCCTGGGTTGGTGGGCATGTAGGTTGTTTCCACATCTTGGCCATTGTAAATTGAGCTGTGATAAATAGTCTAATACAAATGTCCTTATGATAAAAGGACTTTTTTTCTTCTGGGTAGATGCCTAGTAATGGGATTGTGGGGTCAAATGGAAGGCCTACTACTATGAGGATTCTCCGTATTTCTTTCCACAGAGGTTATATGAGTTTGCAGTCCCACCAACAGTATAAAGTGTCCCTTCTCTCAACATCTGTGCCAGCATCTGCAGTTTTGAGACTTTGTGATGTGTGCTATTCTCACTGGGGTTAGGTGATAGCTAAAGGTGGTTCTTATTTGCCTTTCTGGAATGATTAGGGACAATACGCATTTTTTCATATGTTTGCTGACCATTTGTCTGTCGTCTTCAGAGAAGGTTCCGTCCATGTCTCTTGGCTGGCCTCAGTTTCCTTGTCTATAAAATGGTAGAAGTAGTGGGTAGGGGTGGGTTGTCTAATGGTCTTGAGAGTCCCTGCCAGCCCTTCTCCTGATTCAAATTGATGCCCTTGTGTCTGAGCAGACCTTATTTTTAAAAAAAAGAGAAAGAGACTTCTCAGTGTGTGCGCTTGGATCCGACGTCCTTTACCCCAGGCCAGCCCAGGGCTGATCCCTTTACTGACTCAAACTGCCTTGGGTCAAAAAACAGGATGGGATGCAGCAGAATGGGGAACACCGGTGGGAAACAAGGCAGCAGGATGGAATGGAATGGAATGAGCCTTCAGCCCTACCGCTCTCTCTTCATTACTTCAAATATTCTTGAATTGTGAAAAATTCCCAAATGTCTCTGAGCCAAGAATCCCCCAAAGGAGTGGCTCAGTGTCTGGGGTTACAGAGACTTTGTTACTTCAGCAAAGCGTACTACAAGCCATTTACTGGTTTAATTTAATTATTTATGATAACACTTCAGAGCAAAAACTACACTTGTGAAAATAAAGGGGACTTTGTGCTGCAATGACCCAGATTTTATTGTTGTATTACCTAATGCACCGAAACCTGGTAATCGGCACCAGATCGCCCTGCGACTTGGGCAGCTCAGCACTGGCTGAGGACTGAAATGGATTATTGCTTCCTGGGGGAATCATTTTAAACCTTTCTAACAAAAACGTGTCTGATTCCATCTTCCCACTAGAGTCACATCTCCTTCTTTTCTCAAAATAACCTGGTTTCTGCACATATTTGTCTGTTAGCCATTTCCTTTGTGCCCTTGGAGCACCTCCCTTCCTTTGCTCATGCAGCCCTTGGGCCTAGGAAGCCCTCCCCAGCCCCACTAGATGAACAGCTCCTAAACCTGTCCACACAACTGGTTCCCCTGTGCATTTGTGATGGCATTCAGATTCCTGGGATCCTCCCTGAAGAACTCCCACTGAGCTCAAATAATCCCCGCCACCACCAGGAAGCTCCTGGCCGCCTCCCTGTTAAGCACCTCGCCTGTCTGTCCTCTGTTGTCTTCCGGACAGTCTCTACTCCATGGCTCCACTTTCCTCCTGGGCAGGGCTTTATCTTTCAACTCTGCACCCCCAGCCCAGCTGAGTATGTGCCCACGTGGGAGTCCAGTAAAGGGTGACTGGTGGAGTGTTGGGCAGGGCTCTAAGGAACTAGGAGCTTGCTTGAGTTATGCAGACCAAGTCCAAGGCACCAACTCCTGCCCCCACCCAGCAGCAAGCCCCTCTCCTCCCCACCTGATCCCTCTAGGATCACATTCTTCCTTTGGCAGAAATGACTTTTTTGGCCAAAAGACCTTTGAGAATGAGAAATTCTCAGCTACACTGTGTGACAGAGGTCAGAGAGACGTGAGTTCACAGCAGGGTACAATGGCATGTAACCTGGCCTCACCATTCACAGCAAGCCTGGCAGGACTAGGGTGGGATGCTCACTTAGGCCTCCCCTGAGTCCCAATGCCAACAGGTTCTCTTGATACCTGACTGCCTCCCCCAGACCTGACCCTCCATTATTCACAGCAGTGACAGTGGTGATGACAGCCCAGACGACCTGCAGCCAAATCTGGTGATGAGCACCGGGTCCCTGCTCTTAAGGTGCTTCTGATCTAGCTGGCAAGAGAGTAGTTATAATTCCAGGGACACCGGCTCGACACCTATGGCTCAACGGGATAAGGCGCCAGCCACGTACACCTGAGCTGGTGGGTTCGAATCCAGCCCGGCCATTTTTTGGTTGCAGTCATCATTGTTGTTTGGCGGGTCCGGTCTGGATTCGATCCCGCCAGCTCATGTATATGTGGCTGGTGCCTTAGCCGCTTTGAGCCACAGGTGCTGAGCCTGAACAGTCATTCTTAAAAGCTTCTTAGATGACCCCATTGTGTGGCCAGGGCTGACAGCCATTGATCTAACAAACTAGTCTCTTCCATGTTTGAGGGAACCAAAGCAGGGGTGGCGTAACTTGAGTAGAGGCACGTGAAGAAAGCACAGACACCGGGTGCCAAAGCCCCTGCCCTCCCGGATGCCCGATTCCTCTCCAGGTCTTCAGGGAGGGTTAGTTCTTTCTCAACTCACCTCCCAACATAGCACTCTGTCCCCTTTCTGAGGACAGTACCAAGAGCTGCCTGGCCCCTTGATGTGTCCTTTCCCAGTGTCTAGAGGCAAAGGGACAGGCGGGTAGCAAAAAGGTGAGCAGGGGCCCTTGATCCAGGGAGAGGCTTTCAGCAGAGTAGATGGTGATTGTTTGCCTTAAACAAACAGGGCTTGTTCCAGGAAGACGTCTGTCTGCATGGGGCAGCAGCGCCATCCATCATGGTAGCTCCCCGGCTGGGGGTGAGAAGTCAGCCTTTCAGGGCCCCGGCCCACAGGGAGGGGCATAGGGGCTGCTCCCCCAGGACCAGTGCCGAGAAGATGTCAGGAAGCTAATGAGCAACCAGACAGCTGCAGCCTGTTACAGAACGCCCGAGGCTGCTGTAACTGAGCCCTTCACATATACACCACAGTCAAATAAACAGCATCCTCCCGCCCAATGGCAGGTCCCTCCAGGGCCAGGCCGGTCCAGCCCAGCCCAGCCCAACTCTGCCAGCTGCCCCTATTCCTGTCCAGCCGCATCCCTGTGCCTGAGAAAGGAACGCTGTCTCTCCACGCCTCCCTCCTTCCTTTCTGGACATGAATAGATATGGCTGAAAGAGATGGGTGCAGCCAGGTTCTTGAAATAGAGAACAACCACCTACCTCAAAATAGTGACAGCTGTAGCTCTGTCGTAGACCCTGTCACCTGCCTTGGTCCTTCTGGGTTTCGGAAAACCAGGAAGGCACTGTGGGTCCCAAGAGAACCTCAATAGGACACATCCCCCCCAGGTCAGAACTTCCTGAAACCGCACAGTGCCAGCCTGAACAGCCCAGTCCCTGGTCCCTCCACTCCTACTCATCCTTCGGCTACAAGGGCACCGGCTCTGTAATGCCTTGAAGTCTCATCAGGCAGAGCTCACTGCCTGTCTTCTGCCCTGTGTAAGTGTTCAGGTCATGCCTCTGGGAGGGCTCTTAGCCCGGGAGAAACTGGGGCCCAGGCGCCCCACCACACTGAGCTCCTCCAGGGCAGGGCCCAGAGTTTATTCACGTCTGATCCCTGGAGGCCTGCAGAGTGTGCGACCTTGGAGAGCCAAATAAAGTGTGTGCTGTATTCACCCTCGTTAGGGACTCACCCACCCTTCAGGATCCCCGAGGTACCTAGGGCAGCCTTGGCCCTGCTCAGAATGAGCCATCACCCAGCGGTGCTGGGAGTGAGAGGCTGTCCTCAGGGACAGAGGAGGGGTGCTTTAGGTCCGTTTCTACGGAAGATATCTGATCACTGGAGACGGTGATGCAGGAAGGCGAGACAGGATCGGAGGCAGCGCTGCTCCTCACCGGGGCATCTCCCTTCCCCACACCAGGTTTCATCAGGGGGGCCTCACAGTGAGCCCACCTCACCGCAGCACCTTGCAACCTACCGTGACATGCTTCACCACAGGCATCCTAGACACACCGCATCTGGTGCGTGGCACGCTCTGTGAGGCAGGGCGTGCCAAGCAGAGGCCACCCGTCGCTCCTCCCACTGGCAAAGAGGGCAAAGAGGGACCTGAGACCAAGCAAATGGAATGGTTTTCTGTATGCTGCAGGTAGAAGCGTGGGCCGGTGTCAAAGTTACTGATGTAGATAGAGTACTGGTGTGTGTGTGAAGTGACATCTACTGAACATTCCTTAGTTTGCACAGGCATTGCACTGGGTGCTTTATATAAATAGACACATTCAATATTTATTGACTCCTGGGGAGATGGTATTATTGAACTCAATTTGGTTTTTTTTTTTTTTTTTTGGAGACAGCATCTCACTCTGGTGCTCTGGGTAGAGTGCTGTGGCATCATCAAAGCTCACAGCAACCTCAAACTCCAGGGCTCAAGCGATCCTCTTGCCTCAGCCTCCTAAGTAGTTGGGGCTACAGGCATGCACCACCACATCCAGCTAGCTTTTCTGTTTTTAGTAGAGATAGAGTCTCACTCTAGCTCAGGCTGGTCTCAAACTCCTGAGCTCAGGCAATCTGCCTGTCTTGGCCTCCTAGAGTGCTAGGATTATAGGCGTGAGCCCCTGTGCCCAGCATAATTGAACTCATTTTAGGTAAGGAAACTTGAGACTTATCCATGGTCACATAGCTTATAAACTGTGGACCTGGAATTTGAACCCTGGTCTTCCCAACCCCCAAATCTGTCACCCTATGCCGTAGACAGCCTTGCCCTGGGCTGACAGTGGGGAAGGCAGTACAAGCCATATGCAGTGGACAGGCCACACAGACTCCGATTAGAATTGGTTATACACCGATCTCAGGTTTCTAAGCATTCACATGTGTGCTGTCCTCAGGCTCCTTCCTCCCCCATGTTCCCTCCCAAACCTGAACCCCAGGTCAGCTTCTTCAGTGTGGTCCTCCCCAGCCCCCCATCTCCTGGACCTGCCACTGGGACTGCAATACCAATACCCAACCCCAACCACTCCTGCCATCTTTTTTGTCCCTGCTTCCTTCTCTATCTGAGCCTCAGAGCCCTGCAGAAGGGTTTCAAGGTCTTGCTGTCCCATGGATTGCCTCCTCTCTCTTCCTTCTGCTGCCTCAACAGTAGAAACGTTGGAGGCCCAGCACTCGTAGCACAGTGGTTATGGCACCAGCCACATGCATCGAGGGTGGCGGATTCAAGCCCGGCCTGGGCCACAGCAACCAAAAAATAGCCAGGCGTTGTGGCAGGCGCCTGTAGTCCCAGCTACTTGGGAGGCTTAGGCAAGAGAATTGATTTAAAAAAAATCCAACAGTTGGGGGTTGCTGTGAGCTGTGACATCGTGACACTCTACTGAGGATGACATAGTGAGACTCTATGTTAAATAAATACATAAATAAATAAGAAAATTTGGAAAGGTCAGGGTAGAGATGTGTCTTCTCTAGCTCAGAAAACTCCACAGGGTCTAGCACTGTGCCTGGTATGGAGGGCTGAGGAATACATTTATGTAAGCTGCTTAGAATATAGAGGCACTCAGCTGAGTCATCAGGTAGGGGTTACAATCCCCACTCCCACAGAAATACTGTCCACTTACTAAGCCCTGCACCCGTAGGCTCTATCTCCCGGGGATGGGGGTGCTTGTTCCCTAACTCCCATGAAGGTGCTATTTATTATATGCTGAAGGCGCTGCTGATGCTGAGGCTCACACCTCACTGAACAAATGAGGCAATGAATAAATCCAACCTATCTTCTAAATCTTAGCCAGAGCAAGGGGAACAGACCCTCACCCTCTACTGCCACCCCCTACTCCATCACACTTGTGTTTCTGAAGCTACCCTTCCCACCCTCTCCCTCCATTCCCAATACAAAGTGTTATTTCCACTTTGCCAAAACCATCCCCATTGGGACACCCAGAGGCTATTCTGCCTCGCATGAGGCCTTGCTCTCCCTCTTCTCCCCGCTACTTCTTTTTTAGGGGGTGGGATTATTCATATTTATTTAAAGTTATTTAAATTATGGCAAAATATACAGAACGTAAAATTTACTATCTTTTATTTATTTATTCTAGAGACAAACTCTCATTCTGTCACTCAGGCTAGAGTGCAGTGGTGTGATTATAGCTCACTGCAGGTTCGGACTCCTGGGCTCAAGCAATCCTCCTTCTTCAGCCTCCCAAGTAGCTGGGACTACAGGTGTATGCCCTCAGTCCCAGATAATTTTTTAAATTTTTTGTAGAGGCCAGGCATGGTGGCTCTCACCTGTAATCCTAGCACTCTGTGAGGCCAAGCCAGGTGGATTGTTTGAGCTCAAGAGTTGGAGACCAGCCTGAGCAAGAGCGAGACTCCATCTCTACTAAAAATAGAAAAATTAGCTGGGCACTGTGGCAGGTGCCTGTAGTCCTCAGCTACTCAGGAGGCTGAACCAAGAGGATAGCTTGAGCCAAAAGAGTTGAGGTTGCTGTAAGCTGAGATGACTCTACGGCACTTTACCCAGGGCAAGAGAATGAGACTCTATCTCTAGATAGATAGGTAAAAATTTTTCGTAGAGATGATGATTTTGTTGCTTTGCCCTGGCTTGTCTTAAACACTTGGCTTTGTAGGATCCTCCCACCTCAGCCTCTTTAAGTGCTGGGATTACAGAGGTGAGCTGCCATGCCTGGCCCAAAATTTACTATTTTACCATTTTTAAGCTCACAGTTCAGTGGCATTAAATGTGTTCATTCCATGGCATTTTCTTTCAAATTAAAAGAAAAATAAATAAAGGAATACATTCACATGTTGTGCAACCATTACCACAAAAATTGTTTCCAGAATTTTTTTATTTTCCAAAACTGCAACTCTGGACCCATTAAACAAAATCTTCTTCCTATTCCTTCTTCTCCTAGCCCTTGACCCACCACTCTACTTTCCATCTCTATAAATTTGACTACTCCCGGTGCCTCTATAAGTGGAATCACACAGTGTATGCCTTTTTGTGATGGGCTTGTTTTATTTATCACAGTGTCCTAAAGGTCCATCCATATTGTAGCATGTGTCAGAATTTCCTTCCTTTTTACAGCTGAATAATACTCTGCTGTACGTACGTGCCGCATTTTGTTTATCCAGTCCCGGGTAGATGGACACTGGGTTGCTTTTTTCTTTTGTCTATTGTAAATAATGCTGCTGTGAGCATGGGTCTCCCCTGCTTCTTAGCAGCTTCTTTATACTCATTCTTTACTTGTTCCTTCTCTTCTGGCTGGAAACCCACACAATAGTCAATAACCACAAAGCCTGAGTTTTCTAGGACAATCCCAGTTTCATGTTTGTTTTTTGTTGTTGTTGTTGTCCCCACAATCCACAGAAAAGTCTCAGAAATTCCAACAAATTTTCTCTTTCTGTGTCTTATACCCAGAAAATTAACAAAAGTCCTTTATAAGATCCTAATTTTCAACTCAGGAAATTTCATTGCTTTTACAAGTCCCTCCCACATTAAATAAAGAACAAACATCCTTGCTTGGCCCTGGCGCCTGCAGGCACCATCTTCATCCTTCCATGTCCTGCCAACCCTCTCTCCAAGTGTTCCACACACTTCTGCTCCCTCACCCCCTGCCACTTTCTTAATGCCCTGCAATCTGGCTTGTCAGTGCAACTCCACTGAATTTGCTCCTGCCAAGGTCACCAATGACTTCTTTTTGAAACAAGCTTCAATTGTTCTATTTCTTGATTATCAAATAAATGCTTGTTGTAGAAAATTTGGCAAGTACCAAGTAGTGTTTTAGAGCAGAAAAGGGATCACTCATGTATCGTCACAACACGCAGAGACCAGACAACCACTATTAGTATTTTGGCATATTTCCTTCCAGTCTTTTTTCTGGATTTCAAAAATGATCTTTCATCTTTCCTTATCTCTGCAGCACTTAAAATAGTTGAAAATAGACTTCTTCTTGAAACTCCTTCCTCTGGCCTGTTTATTTCTATTCCAATCCCACTACCCATTCCCTTGAGAGTTGCTCTCTCACTGAGCAGTGCTAGGATTTTTAGATGGTGCCTGAGTTGAGTTTCCACAGGGGTGCCAGGACCCACCCTGAAAGCCAAGTAGTAACCTTGAGCACATCATTAACTGGAAGAGAACTCAGGGGATGAACCCAAACCAGCAAAGCTCAAAGTAAGCAGTACTGGGGTACTCCCAACTACCTCTCTGCCCAAGAAACCCCCATCATTCTTCAAAGCTTTATTGACAGGTTGCCTCTTCTGTAAGTATTTCTCTGACTCCCCTGCCTGCAGGGCTGGTCGCTGTACCCTCTGTCCCTCCCTGTTTCCTCTCAGCGTAGTGCTCTTCATCCTTCTATTAAAGAAATAACTACCTTGACTTACAATGATCTATTTACTAAACCGAATCCTTCTCTCTAAACTGACAGCTTCTTGAGGGCAAAAGCCCTCTATTATTGATCCATATATTTCTTAAACTCAGTGGAAAGTTCACTGTCCAGGTCCAAGCCCCAGATAGAGGAGCTGACCTACCCAGGTTCACACAGCCACGCCCAGGGTGAGAGGCCACCAAGCTCCAGGCCTGTGGGACTCCCGGTTCCAGGTATTTTCCACAACACCATGGGGAAAATGCTGCTCAGTTATGCAGCATTAAGAGGAAGGGTTGTGGTGCATCTGCCAGGAGGGCCCAGTCTTCCAAGCACAAAGCATCACCATGGTGAGGAAGGTGAGGGCAAGCAGAGGCCCAGTCAGAGCTGCATCTGTGCCTGATGCGGGCGAGGGGCAGGCCTTGCTGGCCCCTCACCTAGCTCACCCACATCTCCCCAGTTTGGAACTCCATAATTCTCACTCTGAAATTTCATCCAGGAATCCCTTACGCATAACTCAATCTTTCTCTTTCAAACATTTGATCTAGGGTCCTGCCTGCTACATGAAAGGCGGGCAGAGAGTTCAGAGAAGGAGTGCACAGCTGCAATTAGGAGATCAGGTAAGAATTATGGACAAGAGATCTGCACTCCATCCTAAAGGGCAGGTAGTATTTAACATGAAAAAAAAAATGCAAGAAGGAAACGGCACATGCCAAAGCATGAACATGAGCTAGCTAGCATGGGGTGCGGAAAACAGCGTGTCAACGGCCTGCCAGGCCAGCCAGCCCTCTATGCTCCAGGGACATGCTCAGAATGGCTCCCGGCTCCCTCCCATATTTTCTCCCCTACTGTGCTGTACAGGGCATGGGGTGGACAGTAGGCTTTGAAGATGGAACAAACCATACTGGCCTCTGCTAGCTCTGCGATTGTGGGCAAATAAGTACCATCTCTGAGTCTCAGTCTCCTCATCAGTAAAATGGGGAATATCTACCTTGGGAGACTGTGAAGATTACAATGCCATGCTTACCGTAGCTATTCAATAAATAGATCAAGCTCATTACTATTTTTATTTTGAGAACTACCTTTTTTTTAAAAAATATTTTTCTTTTTCTTTTATTTATTAATTTTATTATTATTATTTTTAGAGACAGAATCTCTCTCTGTTGCCCTGGGTAGAGTGCCATGGCGTCACAGCTCACGGCAACCTCAAATTCCTAGGCTTATGTGATCCTCTTGCCTCAGCCTCTCAAGTAGTTGGGACTACAGGCGTCCTCCATAACACCTGGCTATTTTTTTAGAGACGGGGTTTCATTTTTGCTCAGGCTGGTCTCTCACTCCTGATCTCAAGTGATCCACCAGCCTTAGTCTCGGGGAGTGCTAGGATTATGGGTGTGAGCCACTATGCCCAGCCTGAAAACCACCTTTTCACACCTAAACAGCCCTGGGGAAACAAGAGCATTGGAGGGGCTCCATCTGAGTTCCACACCCTCACCCTCACTCTGTCACCCAGACCTCCTCTGTCGCTTTCGTTTTTGTTATGTTGAGGTAGAATCACAAGACCTGGGTTCTTATTCCACTTAGCCATGTGACCTTGAGCAAAGAATTTCACCTCAGTGTCTCCACCTGGAAATTGAGGATAGAAACTCCTACCCCTTAGAATTGCCGGGGGGATTCGTGATATTGCACGTGAAAGTTCTTGCAGACACACCCCAGGTGCTCCATCGATGTTTTGGAAATCCTTGACATCTCTCGCAGCTCTCAGAGTTTATTATGGGGTCCAGGGCTGGGCTGTAGGTCTGAGTTGCTTAGGGGTGGGGTGGGGTGGAGACTCAAAACTGAATGCATAAATAACCAGCCATCCTGGTCTCCGTCTTGCTTCAAAAGTCCTGGTCTCCAACCCTTTAATCATGGAGCTGCTCTTTCCTGGCCACCTTCCAGGGCCCCACCCGCCCACTTCCCATGCAGAGGAGCTTCCGTGGAGGGAGGCCTCAATCTTTGCAGCACCGCTGTTTTGCATGGCATGCTCACTCATAGACCCCAGGAACCCAGGGCGCTGCCTCCCTCAGCTGACTCACCCCATACCTGATATCCCCCCCCCACATGGCTTCCCCCACCTCATAGGCTCAGCCCTGGGCTCCCCACCATCACTCCCCACCCCTGACCAGCCCACTCCTTTAGTCCAGCTAAGCTGGAAAATAGGTTTGACAGGACACCGTCCTCCTCTCCATGGTGACCTTATCATTCGAACCAAAGCATCAGTCTCCAAGGCCCGATAGTTCCAAGCATTCTCATGGGACAATAGAAACCTAATATTAGAAAGTGAGCCGGTCTCAGAAAATCCAGGACATGTGTTTGCCATGTTGGTTACCAGCCCCCTCACTGCAGGCAAAACTCTCTTTATGCGAGGCAAAGTATTCCTTTGGGATCAGGAGTGAGAAGTATGTGGGGGTGGGCGTGGCGGGGGGGATTGCATATGAAATCACATTTGGCAACTTCAGTTGTATTTTTAATGCATTAATGGAATTGGCTTCTTGAAGAAAAGAACCAGTGATTCTTTTTCATATGGGAATGAATTCATATGGGAAAGAGCTCCAATAGGAGCTATTTTTAGATTTGGGTACACTGGATTTGCTTAAACTGAGGCTCACTGGTATTCAGTTTGCAACCCTTTCATTTGAGGTTTCTTTCTCTGAGTTTGCTTAGTACTGGAATTCAACTACCAGTTCTGTAATTTGCGCTTCTCCCCAGTGGGGGTGAGGTGTGTGTGGCGTTGCGAAGTGGACGCTACCTGGGGACTAGCCCCAGTGGGCCTGTGTTTGAATCTCTGCTCCATTACGCCCCAGCCAGGTGACCTTACTTACCCTGCCTTATGGGCTGCTGAGCTGGGATTGGGAAATGGGGGACACAGAGGTCAGGGGTAGGGTCAGCAATATTCTTCCCTGATAGACCAGGTGGGAGGATTCAATCAGGTCACAGGAGAGAGAAGTCCATGAGGCTTCCTCCCCACTGGACTCTGCCTCAGAAGTCCTTAAGAAATAACATCTTCCTGCTTACCAGCACACCATTAGGACCTGCTAACCTGAGCACGTCCTTTTATTCTTTTTTTTTTTTTGCAGTTTTTGGCCAGAGGCCAGGTTTGAACCCCCCACCCCTGGTATATGGGGCCGGCACCCTACTCCTTTGAACCACAGGTGCCGCCCTTTTGTAAATTGTCTTCCACCAGGGCTCCCCTTATCACAGAGGAGCTCCCCCCTCCTGTGTTCTGAACTCTGGCAGACAATGAAACCACTGGATTAGAGCAGACTAAGGCACCTCTGCACAAGAACCCCCACTGATCACTGCACCCCCGCATGGGGCATAGCTAGCACACGTGCTCTCAGAAGCCACAGAAGCCTACAATCCTAGGGCTGCCAGTGTCTTTGGAGAGCCTTCTATCTACGGCTCCCTGAGCTGCAAATGGGTGAATGGAGGCTGCAACAGTCAGCCCTTACCCAAGATCAGGGCCGGTTAGTGGTAGAACCAGCAGGACAGTGAGACTCCTGTGAGACACAGATTATCCTCTCTCACTCACATTCCACCAGGCAAGGACGATGTCCCCTGTCCCTCCTTAGTCCTTGCCCAGAGCTTGAATAAGTGGTGTTGGCTGACAACTGACAACATTCTTCACAAAAGGAGATTAAAAAAGAGCCCTGGAAGCCCCTGGCTTTCCATCCTTGTCTTTGGGAGGCAGTGTGGTGTCTGGAAAGAATGTGGACCCGGAGCCAGGACAGTTGGGTTCTGCTGGAATGCAACAAGCTCACAGGCACAAAGTGACCAGCACAGTGATGAGCCTGTGGCAGGTGCCAGAAAGTAGAGGTCATTGTCTGGACTGTTAGTCCTGATCCTGCTGCCATGAGACCTCGGGCAATTCAGCCAACCTCAGTCTGTTTTCTGAAAAATAGGGATGATAACACATCCCCAACCTATCTCCTAGGGGAGTCAGTTCTCCCAGGGACTTCCCAGGACTTCTTGGGGCAGGTGAAAGAGAAGATGAGCTCACTACAAGTTCAAGGGCAAGATAAGAATTCCAGGTTGAGGGAGCCACAAGACAGCAGTGATTCTGGGAGGAAACTAGGGGACAGAGAAAGAGGGCCTTTCGTGGAGGCTGTTAAAGCCCTAAAGCTTCTCTGAGCGCACTGCAACCCCTTACCCACTTCATCATCACTGAGGAATATGGCCCTGAGGGGAACCAGCACTTATTAAGCCCCTCCTACTTGCCCTGCACACAGTCAGTATACCTTGTTTAATCCTTACCACAGTTCTAAGGGGTTTATGTCATTCTTGCAGACAAAACTCAATTGCCTCAAGGCCACACCGGTCAAGGGTGGACTGGCATGTGGGTTCCCTAGCCTGTAGCCATCTTCCCGTGTCATAGGCCTGGACTTCTTTAGTCTTTCAGACCCTCTTCAGCTCCAGGGAGCTACCCTGTCTTATGCCCAGCCTCAGCAGACAGATGTCCACTGCCTGGAAGCACTTCCGGTAAATCAGAGTCCTTACCAAAACTCAGGAGCAGGACTGAACTTGGGTCCTGGGGCATGGACTCTGTGAAACCTCTGAGGTCACATGCAAGCCGGTGTGTGTGTGCAGGTATGCACGCCCTTGTGTGCACATGTGTGGGTGTGTCTGCATTTTTGGAGGCACAGCCTCTAGCTCTCATAAGATTTTCTAGGACAGTGGTTCTCAACCTTCCTAATGCCACGACCCTTTAATACAGACCCACAGGTTGAGGACCTCTGTTCTAGGAGTACTGTGCCTCAGAAAGGTTAGGAACCTCCAGCCTCTACAACACTCTTCAGGGCCCAGTTATTGTCCCTCAGCCACTGGAGACAGCCTCTGGAAGTCCAGGTGAGGAATGGGCTGGGCCCCGAGCTCCAGAGCCTGCATCAGGCTGGCAGGGAAGGGAGCCTACAACTTCTCAGGCTCTGGGGAGCTCCCATGGCATCCTGACGGGCTCCACACTCCCGTGCAGGTTGTTTTGTTCTACTTTGTCAGGGAGAGGCTGGGGGCACCTACAGGTCCAGCATGGTGAAATGGCAATCAGGGGCAGTCTGGGTTCAGGCTTCTGGAGGCATTTGGGGTGGGGTAGGTTGTCAGATGAGCAGCTGGCCCTGGGCTGAGAGCGCTGACAGAGCAGAGAGCCTCTGCCTCCCCCTTGGGGCTGGGCAGATGAGGAGTGAGTGACAGCAGCAGGTCCAAGCCAAGTGGCCGGATGAGGCTCTCAGGCCTCTTCAGCCACCACAGAGGCCCCGGAAATACCGGGGCTGGGAGGGGCCATGGGGAGACAGAGGCCTAACCTCCTGTCACTTGGGTCTGTGCCAGGCCATCTCTCAAGCCCTAGGCACACTGGCCACCCCTCCAGGGCACCCTTTGCTGCCCTCAGACCCCTGCCTTCACCCCAGCCAGGCCCTGTGCTTCCTCTCCTATCTGGCTCCAACACCATACTCAGAAAGACCTTGTATGTTTTTCAAATTAATGCAATTAAGAGCATTAAAGTTTGTGAACGATAGAGTTTTTCATTTTCCTTTTATTTGATTAGAGAAATTCCCACCGCACAGTTCCTCCAAATGAAACCCAGACCCGAGGCCCATTGTTCTGGGGGCTTCCATGAGAATGTGTTACCTTTCAATCTCACACACTGATGTGTTTAGCGTTACGGGCCTCCCCCAACCCCTCCCCGGGCGGCTGCAGGAAGGATCTGGAGCCTTGATTAAAGCAGCCTTTGCCGGGCAGGAATGTGGGCTCCTCCACCCCGGAGTCACAGAGGGGCTGGGTATTTGCTTCTGCCCAATGGCCAGCTGGGGGCTGGGCTCAATGGCCATTGTGCCAGGGTGTAATTAGGCATTTATTCCCTCTTGCCTTTCCTCTGCATGCTTAGCCCCAGCACGATGCCCCCTCGAACTCTGCTCTTCCCTCTTCCGCTCCTTTCTATCCTTTGTCCCTATCTTCTTCTCATCCTCTAGTCCCCCCGTTACCACCTGGGCTCTGTGGCAGCCTCTCTCCCATCAGTTCTGTCCAGAGGCCGTATTCAAGGAAGCATACTGCTCCTCCCCGGGTGAGGCCCAAAGCTTCAAGGTGAAAAGCGGAGTTAGAGCCAAAAGTTAAAAATTGATTAGAGGAATATGCAAGGAAGGCCTGAGAGAAGGAAGAGGGAGGGTCACAACCCCTGTTAAAAAATTTGACTAATGCCAAATTTAAACAGGATGTTAAGTCTACCCCCCTCCCACCCCAAATCACCAAAGGCTCAGCACTGGGAGGCCCAGGTTCCTTCCTCTTCCAACAGGGGCAGCTGGTCCAAGCCCCAGGGTAGCTGATGCCCTGGGACAGGAAGCTGGTAGGACTTCCCTGCCCCAGTTGCTTGTGTCCCATAGACATTTAACAGCCCAAGTCAGGGTCCTGGGAGACACCATCAGGACCTGGCCCAAATTAGGCACAACCAAAAACAATCAGGCTTGTGAGCTAGAATCCAAACTAAAAATAAGCCTGTCACGTCGCAGAGGCAGCTCCAGCTACTCCTAGGTCCCAAGGAGTCAGGGAGAGCTTGAGAGAGAAATGCGATATATCCTCACCACCCCCCCTCCAAAGCTGCCTTGACCTTGCTGCCTTCCCAGATGCCTCGGAGCCATTCCACAAACATCCAAGGAGGCCCACACCTTGAAGAGCAGAGCAGGCACTGTAGGGGGTTCCGACAGGAGTCTCCTCCTCCTCCAGGGCAGTTAAAGAAGTAAGGCCACTTCAGTCCTTCAGGTCCGCCCCTGTGGTGACATGCTTGAAGGAAGATGAGTCCTTTCCCAACCCCAACCAGGATGGGTAGGGACCACTGGAGGCTTGGAGGATAGCAGGGTCACCCGGCCCCCTCAGCTATGGAAGGGGCCCAACCCAGACTGAGCCTTCACTCCCATCTCCCTTCCAGGCCTCTGCAGAGCCCCACCCCTTGTTGTTCCTGTGCACAAGTTCCAAGCAAGCCACATGCTCAGATCTGCTTTTTAAAAGGGCTGCTATATGGAGAAGCTTAGAGACAGAAGAGAGGAAGCAGGGAGACTAATATGTCCAGGAAGATGGAGGCTGGATGAAAACCAGGGCAAGGAAGGGATGAGAAGTGAGAGGGCAGGAGGGACGATGACTCAGCTGGGTCCTGAACCTCCTCCTACCTGAGACTGTTGCCTTATTTATTCTACTCAGTCTTGAGGGAGGAAAACACCACCACCACACAGGCTGGGAAAGTTGGGGGACTGATTTGCAAGGCTAAGTGAAGGGAGTTCACTGTCCTTTTGTTCATGCAGACACTCACTCAGGCAATACTTGGCCGATGAGATAAATACACCTACACCTTTAAGCTGTACCTCCCCACGCAGGGCCTAGAAGGTCTAACCCTTGGATCCATCCCAAGGGTTCTGCCACAAACATCTGCCAGGGCCAAGAGCCCCCAGGGAGCAGATACATAATGTGAACTGCATTTGGACGAAGGAGTTGGAGAAGGCAGCGTGGGGGAATCTGGATTGCAGTGGAAACTGCTCAGGAATTTGGCTTCGTGTCTAAGTTGATTCTTCCTAGACAATCACCTTAATGTGGGTACCTCTCAGTTACCCATGCTGCAGGGAAGACTGGGGGTGCAGATGATACCAAAGGTGAAGAATCCAGAGACTATTTCTGATTATTCCTGTTGGACTTTGCCAGTTGGCTTCCCCCACCTTTTGCTGGGAAACTTGCTTCCCTAAGCAGGATTTTCTTTGACTATTTTTCAAAATTTACTCATAATTTCCAACCACGAGCTATGCTTCCCCAAGATGACCAGGCTTGGCTCTATCCTGAGCTCCATTCAAATCACACAGACAGAAAGCAGAGTCTGAGACCCACACAGAGACCACTCAGGAGCCGGTGCCCTCACCCTGGGGTCCTCTGTTGCCCCAGGAAGGATGGGGAAGGCACGGTTGGTTTTCCAGCCTGTGTACATTGCTCCCTCCCCATTTAGCCCACAGTCCAAAAGGCACTGCAGCAAGGATTCATCTGCAAATTTCAGTCTTCATGGAAATAAACCATTTTATCTCAGAACACAGTGGTGGTGCTGGTGACGGTGGGGGAATGAATTCCTTTTCCTTAATGCAGATGGACTAAATCGCCTTTGCTTTCCCGCTTTAAAAAAAGAAATCCAAAAGCTGCTGCCATTTGCTCTGTTGGATGCTGGCTGATAATTCTGAAAGCTGGGCAAATAAATCCAGAGGCCAGGCTCCTTGCCTGGCTTGGGGGAAGCTGCCACAGCTATCCCCTGAGTTTGCCAAGGGGCTCAGGAAAAACCAGAACAGGGATAGGGAGCAACCTGACTTAGAGGCACGTGATGGCCTTGAGAAGGAAGACTTGGAGCCAAAGGCCCGGGTGTCCTCAGGGAGGGTTTCACAAAATGCCATCTGACCAGCTTTTTGCCCAAGTACCAGCCCAGGCCTGATGGAAGCCAGCATCGTAGCCCTACCACCCGTGTGCAGTCTGGCTGGTACTCAACCAACCCTGTGCCAGGTGTTTACTTGTATTTCTTCAACAAAGATCCTTGGAGGAGGTAGTAACATTAGCCCCACTTTACAGATTGTGGAACTGAGGCTCTGAGAGTGTAGGTAATCTCTTTTAGGTTGTAAAGCTAATAAGCAGCAGAACCAGGATTTGAACCTACGTCTCTGATTTTTGAGCCTGTGCTCTTCATTTCTCAACTAGACCATTCCTGATCTGGGTTCTGGTCTGCCTTATTAGCCGGCTCTGCTCTGCTTCCTATATAGACATTACAGTGCAGCTCCATGAATGCACTCTCTGCTTTTCTGTCTCCGACTATCTCCTCTACCTGGTATGTTCTTCACCCTCACCTCCAACTATGACATTCTACACTCTTCTAGGCCCTCTTGGCACTTTGTTTATTTAAGTGGTTCCCAAAGTATGTCCCTGGACCAAGGAGCATCAGCGTCAGATCCCATTTCAGGCCTGCTGAATCAGAAACTCTGGGCATAGGGCCCAACAATCTGTGTTTGAATAAGTCCTCCAGGTGATTCTGATGCGTGCCAAAGTTTGAGAACAACTGGGCTATCTCTTGCTTCTCCAGAGCCTAATACCAACTGGTGACAATCAAAGATAAGTTTAGCTCTTGTTGTGGTCTTTAAACCTGAGTCCATCTCATCAGGTATAAGGAATCCTGAGTAGCTAATAATGAAGTAGGCAAAGCTTTTTTGTGGGGCCTCTGCTGCGGCTTTCCATTCCACTCCAGCACCCTGCAAAAGTGACCTACAATGTGCAACCTACTAAAGTGACCATTGACATGTAGGTATTATCATCACTCCTTTCAAAACCAGCTTTGATGCCCTCAAACATTGACTTCCCAGCTCAAGTGAGGCCTGAGCTATAGGCTGTCAATAGAAACCATCTGGCACCATGAGTGTCCCTGCATCAAAGAATCTCTCCAGGCTTTGTCACTGAGCTGCCTGTTTGGCTCCCTAGCAGTCTCCTCCCTGAGGTGTCTCAACACGGCCCACAGCCCACAGCCCACAGCCCAGCCCACAGAATGGCCTCCCAAACCCAAACCCATTTGTCTTGAAGGTGAAATCAGACAACTGTACCCTTCCTGATGAAACCTCCAACTCTGATTATGGTATTGTCTATTTCTCCCTTTAATTCTGTCGATTTTTTCCCACATATATTAAGCACTGTTACTAGGTTTATACATAGTCATGACTGTTTTCTTTTCCTAATGAAATTTTTTTTTTTGAGACAGAATCTCACTTCATTGCCCTCAGTAGAGTGCTGTAGTATCATAGCTCACAGCAACCTCAAACTCTTTGGGCTCAAGCAATCCTCATGCCTTAGCATCCTGAGTAGCTTGGGCTACCGTGCCCACCATGATGCCTGGCTATTTTTTAAAAGACAGAGTCTTGCTCAGGCTGGTCTTGAAATCCTGAGCTCAAGCAATCCCCCCTCTCAGCATCCCAGAATGTTAGGATGTTAGTGTGAACCACTGCACTCAGGCACTTTTCCTGATGAATTGACCTTTCTATCATTAGAAAATGTCTCTTTTTTTCTCTGGTAATACTCTTGTCTTGAAGTTTATTTTTTCCAGCCTTATAATAATATAGCTTCTCCAGCTTTTGACTGTATGTAATTTTTTTATCCACTTATTTTTACCTGACTTGTATCTTTATATTTAAACTAAATCTTTTGTAGCCTACAAATAGGTTTTTTTAAAAAAATCTATTCCAGGCTCTGCACCCATAGTTCAGTAGTTATGGCACCAGCCACATACACTGGGGCTGGCGGGTTCGAGCCCAGCCTGGGCCTGCTAAACAACAACAACTGAGATAAAAAAATAGTCGGCTGTTGTGGCAGGCACTGGTAGTCCCAGCTACTTGGGAGGGTGAGGCAAGAGAATTGCTTAAGCCTAAGAGTTTGAAGTTGCTGTGATCTGTGACATCACAGCACTCTACTGAGGGCATAGTGAGACTCTGTCTCAAAATAAGTAAATAAATAAATCTATTCCAATAATCTCTTCCTTTTAATTGCAAAGTTTAGTCCATTAACATTTAATGTAACTGTTGATGTGGCTGAATTTAATCCCCCCCTCATTGTTTAATTCTCTCTTCTTCCTTCCCTGCCTTCTTTTGAATTCCACTTAAATTTATCTATTGATTTGTAGGTATACCTCTTTATATTAGTTTTTCAATGATTGCCTGAGGGATTATAGTACATTTTTAACTTTTCACAATCCACTAAGAGTTACTTAAACCACTGCTACCCCCATCCTTTATGCTATAGTTATCATATGTATTACATCTACATACATTATAAAACCTACAATGTTACATTTTTTGCTTTAAACAGTCATGCAAGTTTTAGAACAATTAAGAGGGCTTATTGCCAAAGGGAACCTTAGAATTAGAGGCGGCCCTTCTGAGGGATCTGATTCAGTTCATTGTTAGAAAAGGGAACCAGGTTCTTTTAATGTCCCTTCACTCACTGCTAGCTGAAGGTGAATTCTGGGTCAAAACCACAGTTAATTCATCCTTTATCTTCCTTTGTTTCAGAGACTTCATTGAGTCTCTCAGGACCTGGTCATTAGACCCAAAGTCCTTTTCACTATTTCCACAGATTCTTGACATTTGGACATGATGACCCAGAGTGAATATATAAATTGAGTCTAACCAATATCCTGCCTTCTTCTGCTTCTACCTAAGAGGCCCTTTCTCTCATATTCTTACTAGTTGTGTTTTTTTCCCCTCGCTTCTGCCCTTAAGTTATAAATCTTGAGGGTAAGGAATCTGGTCTTAAGCATGGTAGACACAAGCAAATGAACCCCAAATGCATTTCTTGGCCCCTCTGGAGGCAGTTGGGCACAGAAGGGAAAGTGTGACTCAGGAATAGTGGGAAAACATTTCTAGGACAAGGGGTGTAGCCAAAAACACCACTGTGGATTAATGAGGGGCTCACAGAGAGTCTGGGGTTGCCTCTGATGAAATTGTAAATGTGGGAGTTGAGAATGTGAAGGCTGCAGAGTGGAACAGGGGAGGCCACCAGGCCAGGATGCGTAGGTGGAACCAGGATTTTCAGCATGTTCACATGTACCTGGAGGAAGTATGTGCTGGGCCACCCAGAGCCACTTACACTGCAGCCTGGAGGGCTAAAACTTTTTGAGAAACAATTAGTCTAGTGACAGGGAGAAGAATGAAAAAGCAGCAAGGGCCAGGATAGGCACAGGACTCGTCCTCGGGGCTGTAGGCCCCGTCACTAGGGAGGTAAGCATAGGTCATTCCCTTGTATGCTTCTAGGAGACAGCAGGGAGCTGGGGTTCAAGGGAGGGGAACTGAGGCTGATCAGAAAATCCTTTGTTATGGAACTAAGAGTATCATTTGACCTAAGCCTCTGGAGGAAGAAGGGTGTCCTGGCAAGATGGGGTCTCCCACGGGTCAGGATGGAGGAGGCCATGACTGGAAGGAGGTGAAACTGGGAGTGCCTCTGAGTCATGCCCACAGCTGTGCCAAGCTAATTGAATGACATGAGACCTGCAATACCTAATTTCATATGAAATGTGATAATCGAAGAATGGGCCAGATTTTTGCACGTGGCCTGTAGACAAGCTGAGAAGGAGGAGAGATGGAGCAGGAACAGGCTGCAGCACGTTTCAGAGCAGAAGTGCCAGTTAGCCAGGCTGCCAGGCGCTGCCAGCTGGGCGAGTGAAGTGCCTGTTGTTTCAAGGTGGGGGAAAAATGGGTGACCGTTATTTTTTTTGGGGGGGGGGACAGAGCCTTAAGCTGTCACCCTGGATAGAGTGCCGTGGCATCACAGCTCATAGCAACCTCCAATTCCAGGGCTCAAGCGAGTCTCCTGCCTCCGCCTCCCAAGTAGCTGGGACTACAGGCACCCACCACAATGCCAGGCCATTTTTTGGTTGCAGCCGTCATTGTTTGGTGGGCCTGGGCTGGATTCGAACTGGCCAGCTCAGGTGTACGTGGCTGGCGCCTTAGCCCGTTGAGCCACAGGTGCCAAGCCTGGGTGACCATTATTTAGAGTGAGGAATTCACATCCAATGTAGTGTGAGGTTAAACAAATCTGCAAGTGAGACCTGACCCTTTACTATAACCTAAAGTGTTTTGGGCCCACACCAGGAAGGGGGGTGGAAGGCAGGGCTGCTTATGAGACCTACCGTGTGCTCATCACCATGGCGAGCGGGCTACTAGTAGAGGGCAATCCTCAGGCTTTTCGGGCACTAGAACTCAGGGCATTACAAGATTTTTTGGTTGTTGGAATTTTCCTATTTTACAACACAAAACAGCTGACTCTTTAAAGCATTAAACTTTCTGACACCATGTGGTCAGCGTGATTGCAAAAAGACAGTGCTAGGCCTTCTATTAGGTTTCTGGGGATTCAAGCCAAGAAGAGTGTGAACCCCTTCCCTCACCTCCCCATTTCCAAGGAAATGCCTGAATATTTGAAAATGTGCTTTTACTTCTAATCCAGTCTAACTACAGTTGCCCTTACTTACATCCAAGGTGAGTGCCATTTCTAGTTGGTAAAAGACCTGGACAAACTGGATCTTTGCAGAATTCAGAGCAGATTCAAACAACTCCTGGAGCCCAGCCTCCTTCAGGAAGCCTTCCCCAAAAGGGTGATGTTGCAGCCACAGGCCCCAAACCTCTTGGCCTTGGGCTCATGCTGTGCAAACACACTGAGCTCTTTTCATGGCTGAGCAACTGACCCAATTCTGCCCAATACGGGAGACAGCATGACTTCTCCCAAGTCTTTACAAAGTGGGTGGCTCAATTCCGTGGGGAATTCTGAATGCAGCAAGGTGGTCAGGATCAACTGGGCAGAATGTCCTTTTCTAGACTCTTCCGTGTGAATGGTTCTACCTGGACACTTAGAAGTTTAGACAGGTCCATCCCATTTGAAGTTTTTAAGTGGGGATTTTAAAACAAAAGATTTACTAAATACCTGGTAAATAGTCAAATCATAAGAAAAGTCAACTACAACTTTATTAAACAACTAAAGTAAGCGTTTTGCCTAATTACAGGTGTGCAGCCCAGTTGTGTTTCTGGTTCTAGCAGCCCGTCCCTACTCCCCTAGGCTAGGGTAGGTGAGCCTGCACACTGCCCCTGGACCCCAATTATCTCTCCATGTTGTCAGTTTCTGTTTTCTTCATCTGCCCCTGCTGCCAGAGGCCTGGAGACCCTCTTTCTATTTTCTCAAAACCTGTGGTTATATTGCAATACTTGGCGGCATGGTTGGCACAGGCTCAGGAGAGATTTCTGCTGCCAACGCTCCACATGCTTCTCACCCTCATCCCTCCTCAGTTTACCCTCTGCTGGCCTTGCTCCTCAAGTTCCAGCATCTAGCATCTGTGTCCACACCCAAGGTTCTGGTGGGACTCAGCCTCCTTCAGGCCCAGGCTGCCTACGGCCCTCACCTATGTTGACACTGGAGGCTGAGTCACTGCTGCACGAAGCCTCTCTGTGAGAAGCTACGCACGGAGGTCAAGGCTAACAGTTGGCATTTTGACACCTGCATAGTTATCTGGGCAAATGCACGCTTATTTTTGTTTGCCATTATCTATCAGTCCTGCAACCACAGTTATTTAGCTCAATGCTTTCTAATTAGTCTATTGGCAAAAAAAGAAACCAAAAGCATTTCTTTCAGCGGAACATTTTTGCAATGACCATCACAACCATCCTGGGCCATTAATTCATAACTATCACCATTAATAGTTTAGTAGTTAACCAAATGATAATATGTTTTGTTTAATAATTAAAACAATTAATAATGATTTATTATGAAATTACCATCCTCCGTCCACGCCTCCACTCAGCTCCCTGACGGCTTTGCCTGGCCCTTGCAAGTGGCCTATAACAACTGGTCATGTGGTAGAAATCTGCCCTTGAGGGTGCCCAGGAGCTTTTTCTTTCTTGCATGGCACTGAACATCCATATTGTGCCCAGCATCCACAACTTCCCGTGCCTATTCCTGTCACATGACTGATGTGAGCCCCACACGTGCATGTCACACAGGTATAGGTCAATGGGAGACCCCTGAAGAACAAAGGGGGAGATTCTCAATATTTCTAAAGACCCATTAGTGGGAAAAGCACCTCAGCATGCATGAAGGTGGGCTGTCGGGGTGGGCTCGCTCATCAGCATGCCCACCTGAGGCTTCTGAGTACAGGACTGTGGGGAGAAAGGCCTGGCCAGGCCTTTAGAAAACAATAAACACTGGCTTTGAGACTGGGGAGGTACTCGGGGTAGGTACTGTCCCCACTTTACAGATGGGAACTGAGGCCCAGGGAGATTGCTTGGCTTGCCTCCAGCCACACAACTGATGAATCAGGAAGAAAATCCAAGTCTTCTTCCCCTCCAGCCAGCGATTTTCTACATTTCATTTTCTGAAATGGAGAGGTAGAATTAACTTTTTCTTTTACTCTTTCTACTTTTCTTTTCTTTTTTTCCTTCTTTGTTTCTGTTGTTTCTGGGGGAAAAAGTGACTCCTCCCAATTACTGTTAGGAGGAGAGGGAAAAAAAATCACACCAGCTAAGTGGGTTTGGGGCATTGGCCAAAAAACTCCCTTTGCTTTCCAGAGGCTACTAAGGGGAGTGGGCGGGGCTTAGCTGGGGACCAGAAATGCGAATGGAATCACTTGCAAAACCCTAGTAAAGCTGCAGGCCCAGCTGTTCCTCATCTGATGATCCTAAAGGGAAAGTGTGAAATAGTAGAGATGCTGATGGGCCTGGGGGCCCTTCAAAGGCAGCCCAATTTTCCCAAGGACCCTGGAGCTGGGGTGGGAAGTGTCCGGAAACGTCTGAAGGGTGTTTGTTAGAGTTGGGAGGCCCAGGCCCCAGAGGCCACATGCACACATGGCCTGTGCCTAGGAACGCCCTGGGCTTGGAAGTTCTGGAGGGGTGGTCAAGACCTGTCTCCCAGAGTGCAAGAGCAGGGCTGGGAGCTTGGCAGACCTGAGTTTGAATCTGTGCTCCATTGTCCGTGTGGGCCTGGAGGAGCTCCCTGGAACTTCTAAGTCTGTCATCTATAAAGTGGGGATAATAACCCTCCCTTCCCGGCTGTGAGGATTAAATGTGCTAATGTATGTAAAGTTCCTGGCACATGATAGGTGCCTGCGTGTTCTTTCCTTTTCCTTCTCTTTCCCTGTCCTCTGCCCTGAGAATCAAGAAGGGACTGGGCTGTGATGAACTCCCAAGGCCAGGCCAGGAGGGAGCAGCAGCCCAGCACATTCACTTGGTCATGAATGGAGTTCCCACTCCCTTACCTTTCTGCATGACAGCAGGACCTCAGAGGGAGGTGTGGGGCTGCAGAGCAGCTGTCCATCCCCCTCTGTGACTTTGCCCACTCTCAGCAGGCAGTATCTGTGGACCCCAAGACTGAATCCTGCTACTGGAAACTTCCAAGGCAAAGGGCACCCTCTCTGTGGCTGAGGACTCTCCCAGAACGTAGCTGTCAGTGCCCCCAGCAGGCAGCCCAGCCTGGCCCAGGCGGATGGCTGTTAGAACTCACGGCTGAAGGGACGGTGCCAGACTTCATGCCTGACACAAAATCCCCGTGTCTCCAGGGCCTAGAACCTGCCCTGAGCGTCATCAAATGGTCCTGCATTCAAGGCCCAGCCACCCTCTTCACTAACTAGGGACCACTAGGAGCCACATAGAACTCAGATGCGGGCTCCCCATCCTTGAAAAGCAGCACTCCTCGGAAGGTTGTGAGGGTGCTGAGATCGCCCTCCACAAGTGAAACACCCCTCCTGGCTCCTTTGGCTTTTCTTCTTTTCTTTTTCTTTTTCCTGGTCTCTTTGGCCTTTTCTGACTGTAAATCTCCTTTCACCACTTCCCTCCGCTCCTCAGGCTGGTTGCTCTTCTCCTCCCCACAAACGCCACACACACGGGGAAGTTGGAGACCAATCTTCACATCTCAGACTGGGGGGACCCTGCGGTGGCAAAGCCTGGCTGCCACTGGGTCGGCTGTGGACCTCCAGCTCCTGAGCTGATCTGGGCACTGCCCTCAGCTCCTGCTCTTCTCCCCACTCCGGTAGCTTCGGTCTGGGCCAACCCGGAGGAGGAGAGAAGTCAGGGAGAGAGCAGGTTGTGATGGGGAGAGGAAGTGCAGCCCTCCTGAAACAAAGATCGGGGGAAGCAAACACAACCCCTTAGGTGGCAGAGTAATAGGGGGAGCAAGTCGATTCATTTTTCCCCATCCCACCACAGCCCCTGCTGCACCCCAGGCCCAGAAGGAAGTCCTTCTTCATACCTGACTTACACCCCCTCCTGCTGCACTTGCTGCCTCCTTCCCTTTGGTCCATGGTTGATGCTGTCTTCATCATCCCTCCACTGGTGCCTCATAAGGTCTTCTCAATTCTGTTAAGCTAGAAGGCCTGGGGGAGTGAAAGCAAACTTTAAGAGGATGTTTAAAGTTTGACTTCTCATCACTACATCTCAGCTGAGTCCATAAAACTGCCTTATAAAGCCCACTGGCCAGCCAGCTGCCCTCAGCCTCAGGGGCCTCCTTGTTTTATGATTGGCCCCAATTCAGACACCAGCTGGATGTAGGAACTCGCTGGCTTTTATGAAGAGATGTTAACGAGAAGCATCTCTTCCCTTCTGTCTTGTTCCCAGAGTCTCGGCTCCTTCCCTCATTCATGTGTTCCTTCCGTCAATAAACATTTACCAAGTGCCTCCTCCAGCCAAGTTCTAGGTCAGGCTCTGGGGTAGGGGTGGGCACAGGTGAAAGTTGGGATGGGCGCTTTCTTCCTTAGCAGGGCTGGCCCCTGGAGCTGGTAGCACCTGCACCTCTGAGTAGCCTCAGTAGCTGGATCACACTGCTTTGCTGGTGTTTGTAAACTGCACGCTAATTGTGAAACAGTGTTGGAAAAACAAATAATTACCAAGCAGCCTGATAAGAGCTGCCGTGAGGTGCGCTCAGAGAGCCAGTAGCTGTGAAGAGGAGACTCCAGCACTGCTCAGGATCAGGGAAGTTTTTCTAGAAGAGGTGCCATTTCAGCTGTTGCCTGAAGGCTGATGAAGAGTTTGCAGAACAGGAAAGGCGGGCAAGTGGAAAGCCAGGCCCTCCTTTGCCAATGGACTGGGGTGAGAGATAGGCAGCCAGGGCTAGGATCCTGACAAGAAGCCAGAGGAGCAACCCAGGGTCAAGTTTCTCCAGGCAGGGCTCAGTCTCTCTATCTATAAAATGTTTTTAGTCAAAAGAAAAAACAGAAATTTCTCCTTAGCAAAGTATCTCTAGAATGGAAGAAAAAGTATCCAATGTATACATCCCTAATATGAGGCAAATTTCTATCTTTATAGTGAAGGCTACAACCCATTTATTGCACGGGATGATGGGGAAAGGAGAGAGGGAGGGAGGAGAGGGTGGGGGGAGAGAGGATAAAGGGCAGGATCACACCAGTGGTGTATATTTGAAGGGTTAGGAGAAAACTTCTAAATACGGATCAAAAATGTTCTCACAAAGTAATGAGAAAGTCTCTTGAATGTTATCGCAATCAGGTTGATGAAAATATCTCCGATTGTATCTAAAGCCCGCACACTGTACCCCATGATTGAATTATTGTACACAGCTATGATTCAATAAAAA
>CAUYRH010062174.1:0-31758 GCA_963574655.1 Perodicticus potto
TTGTCCAGCCTTTTTGGCTATTGGAGCCTCTGGTGGGCGTTGTAGGTGCCCCTCCTTGCCTGTGATCCAGCCCACTGGCTCTTCAGCTGGTTGCCGCAGCACCAACACCACCACGGAGGAGGCGGCAGGTCCGCCAGCTCCGCTGAGCTGGCTAGGGTGCCAGATGTCCTGCATCAATTCTCCCTCTCCGAGTAGAAACCCCAACAGGTTTTGCCTATTCTTTACCCTGCTATTTGCTTCTATGTGAGTCTTCCGAATAATGCCGTAAGTCTGAAACTTCAAAGGAAAAACTTTTCTCTCTCTCTCTCTCCTTTTCTCAAATGTAATTAAGTAGTTTTATTTTCAGCAGGGGCTCAAGTTAAATGTGCTTCCATACAATTGACAAAGCAAGTATGGTGCCTACTTCTCATTCCTTCAAAGAATCTGCTAAATTACCCTTAGCATCTCTTTGTTTAACTACATTCCCATGTATCCTATAGAGTTTATTTTCAAGGAACATTTGACAAGAAGTATTCTTTAATGTTTTGCTTGCCTGCTCTTTTAGTAGCATCAATCTTGAACTCCCACTGCCCTACAAATTGTATTTCTTCAGGCAATGTGACTTTTTCAACTAATTCTCTTTTACAATGGAATAAATTAAGTAAGCAAAAACAGCCTATGAAGCAATACACTAGGCAGTGATTAATCAATGATACATTTGCATATATTTGAAAGAAATATGGAAGAGACAAGAACAAAAGGTATTTGGAGATTTTGGCAACTAAGCTATGGCATCTGAGACCAAATTTCTAATTTAAATGTTTTAAAATCAATGACTTGGATCTTTATTTTGTAAAAAGAGTAAATTTTATTACTCTGTAAAGCATTAGATGAAACTGCCAATGTTAATTTCTTGATGAGGACAGATTTTATTTTTCCTTCTGGTGACTTATCATTTGATTGGTTCTAAAAGTATAGTTGTTGCAGAACATAGTAGCAGGTTTTGATGTAATATTGAGTCCTAATTCACATTAGGCTCTAATTGAGGAATAACTAATAAAGAAAAAATGGGCTAATCTCAGAAAAAAGAGTATATTTTAGAAATATCACAATTTATCCAGGTTATATTTTTAAGATATTTGACATTATAAGGATAATAATCTTAAAAGGTAGTATATTTGGAATACCATCCTATCATGAAATGGAGTTCTTGAAATGATGCAGTATAGTAAGAGATAAAAAAATAGTGGCCAGTCAGAAGGGTGAATTCAAATTTCTTTATATTACATATTAAATCTAAGGACTATAAAGGAGGTTATTCTCAAAATCAGGACTAAAATTTAGATTGTTAATTGTCTTGTGATTTTCTCAGGGAAGAGCAGAGAAGAGAAATCAATTCTTGGATTTTTATTTCTTTGCTTGTTCCTTGATTCACCAAACAATACTTAAATTAATTGGATTTCCTTAAGGTATAGTGTTGCTAAATACTGCCACCATTTAAATAATAATAATATTAGTAATAGTGTAGCCAATGAGTAATCAGTGTTCTCTGGTAATATAAGATATGAAATATTTAATAATAGAATAGTTGTAATTAATGGTAAGTAGCAAATTTTAGTAACTCAAAACAAACCTTACTGACTCAATCAAACAAGAGTTTGCTTACATCACCAACTTTTACAGTCTGAGAAGTACTCCTGCTTGAGTTTCTCAGCAAAGGTCTTAAGGCTCTGGCATTTTCAGTGTGTGAATTCACTACATGAGAATCTTTGCTTTCAACCATAAGGATGGAAAAATAAGCAGAATATTTTAGAGCTAAGTCTTCAGGGGATAAATATCATAATCACGCTTAACTATGTGAAGTGATGACATGTAATTTTCTTATATGCTAAGGAAAAAGTAGTGGTTTGGTTATAAACAATAATGAAGCAAACTATACAGGTGTGTGTAATTCAAGGTTGGTAATAAAACTATTTTTGTATAAACACTTTGTAATTAAAACTCAAAAATAGAAGGTATTTTGGAAGAATGGAACAAATATTTATTGGGTAAAATACGTAACTGTTGATTTCCAGCTCAGAAAGAGAATTCATAGTATATTGAATATAGATAGAGATATAGATAAATTTATATTTGTAAAAAAAATAAAAATATCCATTAATAACACAAGGCCCTTTCATGTGAAATAAAATTCAGTAAAATTCAAATTAATTCCTGAAGATAAGAGTGTAAAAGTAAAAGAAGCAGATAATTTTTTTATTTATGGATTTTGCACTCTGAAAATTCAGTAAAACATGCTGTGCCTCAAATAATAAATGCAAACATTTACCTTCCTAAAGAACCCCATTGTTTTCTCAAGAATGACCTCCAAATGATATTTTTCTTGCAAAAACACGTAGAAGGATTGAAAGGAAGGGGACAGGAATATAAACCAACGGTGCTTTCTTACTTTCCTTCCTAAGATGAAATGCCTAGAGGCTGAAAAGTTAACTGATGAGAAGGGGAAATAAACATTCTGAACCAACCTCCATAATCTGGGTGCACTTAGGATCAGCTCTGAGTAAAACTGATCTAGCTTTAAAAGGTGAAATGTTAGATAATATATTTGATCTGTATTTTATTTCCAGTGTATAATATATCAATGCTTTAAATAGCTGTCCAAAGCATTGCTGTATCATTTTACTCTTTTTGGGGGGAGAGCCAATACTTATGCAACAGACACATTGATAATACCCCATAGTTTTTTAATATTGTGTCCTATTTTCCTATGATTTTTTTTCTATTGTGCTTGAGATTGGTTAATTTCTATTGACCTTTGAATTCACCTTTATGTGCTGCATCCAATCAGCTGATAATATTGTCAAAGGATTTTCCCCTAGTTAGCATGTCCATTGGATTCCTATTTGTAGTTTCTATACGTCTACTAAAATTTTCCATCTATTCAAGCATGTTGTATCCCTTTTTCATGATATATTTTAACATATTCATTACAAATACATTAAAGTTCTTTTCTGATGTTCCAACATCTAGGTCATCTTCAAGTCATGTTGTATAGATTTATTTATTTATAGCTTGATTAGTTTTTCGCTTTCTCCCCGTTTCTTTCTTGTGTGCCTTACACGTTATATTCATATATATATGTATATGTATAGCAGACATAAACTCCACGATATATGCACATATAAATATGCATGTAGATAAACACAAACGTATATATGTATATATGCATATATAATTATGGACCTTAAACATTGTAGTGCAGAAGTACAGAAGAGAAATAGACAATGAGGACAATGACATGTATACATAGAAATATGCATGCTATTCTTCTTGAAGTCCCCTGATAGGAAATGTTTGTGTCAATCTTGTTCAAAGTTTAACTGTGTTTGGGTTTTGTTGTTGCTATCATTACTTCCATGAATCACCTTCTTCAAAGTCCTCCATGAATTGATTATTACCTGATGTTCCTTTGTGATGTCTGTGCTGTGGTAGATTTTTTTCTAAGTATTTCTACTGTCCCTTCAGTATTTAGTCTGTGACACATGCCCTGCATGTAGAGATTTTTTCATGTTTTGCATTCTGCTATAGTTTGTTCAGTAGGAAGCTCAGTATTGGGCCCCTTGGCAAGCAGCCCTGAGTCCTTCAATTCTAGCCTCCACTGCAGACCCTTTGATATTAGACTTTAACATCTTTTCCCAGTATTTCTACAACTCTCTATAACCCCTTGGAGGCTAGATTATGTCTTGTGTATTTGGTTATTCTTGAGACAAAAAGAATTTCCCATCCCTCCCCAGTGGTAGCAGATGTAGTCTTTTCCTGGGGATAGAATGCTGGGCTCAAGAGTCTTTTGTGTCTCTCCCACAGTAACAGAAGGCTTTTACTTCTATTCCTTTCTCCAGAAGCAATAATAATATCTCGGTCTGGGCCCTAAGGGTCAGATTTTTATACCTCTCTTCTTGATTCAGATGGAATTTATTTTCTTGTTTGGAACCAAATCATTATTGATAGTACTTAATTGAGCCTATTGAAAAAAGCCTTCACTTGAGTGCAAATTCCCCTCATCTCAGGAGCTCCCAGCTACTCTAAATTGATGTGTTATTCCATACTTAGACATTAATTCATTAAAATTTAATGGTACTTGTTCTTATATTCTTACATGCTGGCTGCCACATCCCTTCATGCCATATCAACAATATTTTGTTTATATGTCCTATTTCTTTTTGAAGAGGCTTGCCATCCTTTAGAATTCATGTTTGCCACATAGCCTGAGCTTTGTGATGGGAGCAGGATTTTTTTTTCAGGTGATCAGGCTTCTAATTGTTTAATGGGAGCAAAGTTGTCATGTGAATTTTGACACATGAAGAAGCAGGACTACTTTATTTTCCTTCATTGAATGGTTGACTACTTTAGTGGAAACAAGACTTTTTTTTTTTTAAATTATAAGAAGTAGTAGTTTTGAGTAAGAAAGAACAGAGTTTATAGTGTGTTATTCCACAATGGGCATTTTAGGGTCAGTGCAAAATACTATGGCTTTTTTAAGCTCTTCTTTTTCTTTTAAAGATACTAAACATACAGGGAGGAAATGAAGAAAAAAAGGACTCTCCTCCCACAGCTTCAGGGAGAATCGATTTCAATAAGGACTAAAAAAATGTAGCATTGGATTAGATTTAAAGCAGAGCCTGAGGGGACTAAATTCAAGGCTAATTTGAAACGTCAAGGACTTATGGGGAAATTGGAAAGGTTATACACAGGCATCCATGCTCTGAGAAAGTGAGATTCTGGTAAAGTTTATTAGCCAATATCATACTAACATTGGTCAAATGCTTTACAAAAGCACAGCAGGGAATTAGCAAATTGCACAGCAGATCTCTTAAATCTGAAAGGCATTAATTTTTTATTAATTTGATTTGGATTATGATCCAAAATTTTCCTAAATTTAATAGGATTAATAAAATGAGCCAATGCTTAGAGCTAGGGGCAGAAAGAAGTCAAATATTTCTTACTAGCTTTTATGGTAAATGTCTGGCATTTCTTTTCCTATTAAAACTTGTTGTGGTTTAATATCTGTACATATGCACTTATTCTAATGATACTGAATTAGAAACACATTTGTTAGATTACTGACTTTAATAAAGAATATAGTCCTCAGAGAAAATATTGTCTGGATTCCTTATGGAGTTAACATGCAATCTAGGATAGGAAACTATTTTGTTTGTTTTTTTTTATTCAGTTTAATATGAGGGTACAAATGATTAGGTTACATTTTTTGTGTTTCTAAGGTGAAGTTCAAGTTGTAGATGAGGCAGTTAAGCCCTCATGTGAGGGGCGTGCTGTGCACCTCACAGTGTGTCCAACAGGACCATCAACTCAAGAATGGATTAATAAACTGTAATACAGAACAGGAAACTATTAACACAAGGCTCATTACTCTAGGTCTCCGATACTAGTCAGGGTTTTAAAATGTTGATGGACATTTCAAGGTCAAGAGTTTAGGCTTTCCCTAAAGACTTTTATGTGAATCATATAAAATATTAGCATATGAAGGAAAAGAAGACAGAGTCACTATACCCTTGAACTAGGGGTGACAGGTCAGTGAAGAATAAAAGGAAGTGATGGTACATTGAGCCCAGGGCTGGTGGGAGGAACTAGAATCATTTCAGTATGACCTGGTATGAGGCTTCCTGAAGCATCCCCAAAGCCAAGGCAACTGAGGTGAGCAGGGGCTAGGTGTGTGCTCTGCTGAGGAGGCATCCATGTGGCATGGTCATATCTCATCAGTTTCTTGATTCCTTCGTGAAGAAAAAATTCTCTGGTTGTACTACTAATACAGGATTCCACCACTCAGGGCTAGACAGGGAGCCCCCCATTTTCTAGGTCCAGGTGAGCTCAGAGGTCAGACCCCCATTTCCAGGCACAAGCAGACTGCCTTTTTCTGGACACAGCTTCTCCGCTTTTGGATGGTTCCACCTGGAGGGGGAGCACACATCCTAATCCCTTCTCAGAGACAAAGACTGTAAAATGTAAAGGACCTGATAACTTTGCCTTAGTGGAGGAGGAAGTACCTTCATTCATTTGTTAATGCACTCACTAACTTTGAAAAAATGTTTTTCCATCTATCAACTCCTGGCCAAGTGTAATTCTCAAGACCTAATACCCCTAGATAAAAGAATCCACATAGAGACTCCCTAGTTAGTTTAGTTCTTTCCCCCTTCCAGAAGCTCTGATGCTTTTTACTTTTTCTGTATTCCTTTCTAATTTCTAATAAAAATCCCATTTTACCACTGATCTGTGGTCCATGGGTTCATTCATCGAATCCCAAGACCAAGAACCTACTGAAGAGCGAAAATCCGGTATCACTACTATACAGTAATCTTAGTAGGGTTTTGGAACATTAAAACTTAGATTTTAAAAGATATCCTTTAGAATTATTTAGAAAAGAAACTACATTTTTTCTCTTAAAATGACAAGAAAATACAATTCTGCAGATATGAGAAACCAGTTAAGTGTAGGATCATTAAAATAACCAGGATGAAGAAATTTTGGAAAGTTGGAAACCAGTGGTGTCCTAAATGCAGTGTCTCCTACACACATGTAAAGGATTATGTGATGTGTTTGTGTGTGTGTTTTAGCAAGAGTGAATAATTTAATCTGTCTTATTTTTGTTTTTTTGATATTTTAAGTTGATTTTTTTAAAAAGCAAAAGGATAAAAGCCAAATCAGTAGCAGAAACAGTAAATTTGGCAACTTAGTCACAACTATCTTTTCCCTTCAAGAACACTTACAAATATTCAACAACTAAGCTGATGGCTAGTTTTTAGTCATGAATGTCTTATTCAGTTCCTGAATAAACTCATTGTGAGAGAATCCATTATAACAGCAAACTTGAGACCACAAAAGGAAATTGAGAAGGTGACTATTATTAAAGCCTAGATTCTCAGAAATAAGAAGATGAAGAAGTGGAGATTTAAAAGATTGCTTTGTATTTCTGGAAATAATATATATGATAATGCCTTAGATGCATGAAGACTGTAACAGGTAAATCTCCCTCAGAAAAAACAAGGTGACTTATTTTTTGTTTTATTGTGTTTTCTTTTTGCTGTGATAATATAAAATGTGAAAAAAAAATGTGCTGCTATAACCAAATGGATAAAGTAAAACCATGTTTGAACAACATAGACAAATGTCTAACAGTACTTTTGTCTTACTGGTGGCAGTACTATCTTACTAAAGACACAGAATTTATTGACAAACTGCACCCAGATGTCAATAATTATGCATAATAGCACATTGTTATGATGAAAGAGGAAAAGACACAGTAAGCTAAGTATTTGCTAGCTAAAAGATATAGATAGAAATAAATGATAAAGTATATCATAATTAAGTTTTAAAAGAAAGAATTTCCTTCTATTACATTGAAAAATAGTCCAGATTAATGCAACAAACATCATGTTTTTGCATCTGGTGTTTTCTTTCCTGGGGAAGGGTTTTTTTTTTAAAAAAATTTCAGATTATGAGGTCACATTGTTTGCATTTATTAGGTAAAGTTCAAGTTGTAGTTGAGCTGATCACCCAGCAGGTGTACTGTACACCTTTACATTACAACCATTAGGTGAGAGTTTACCAATCGCCCTCCTCCTCCCCTCTCCCCTTTCTCTCTACCTCCTTCCACCACTTGAATTTAATTGTGTTTTTCTTTCATGTGGGGGTGTAGTTGTTTTCCTGTTGCTTTCATACTAATAATGCATACATTCAATACTTGATTTTCCATTCTTGTGATATCTTTTTAAGAAGAATGTGCTTCAGCTCCATCCAGGAAAATACAAAAGATATAAAGTCTCCATCTATTTTTATGGATGATAGTATTTTATACTATACTATTTTATACACCACAGTTTATTAATCTATTCATGAGTTGATGGGCACTTGCATTGAGTCCATGTCTTGAAAATTGTGAACTGAGCTGCAATGAATATTCTAGTGAGTGAAAATATCCTTATGGTAGTGTTGTGCCCAAGTCGCAGGGTCCCCCCCTAAGTCACCCAATGACCAAGTCTGATGCAAAAGCAAGAGGTAGTTTATTAGCTAGCTCAGCTAGAGCTTCCTGTTTCTGATGCAGCAGGAGAGCAGCGAAGCCTCGATGGCAGAGGGGAAAGCAGTTTTAAGGGTACAGAAAGGAACAAAGGGAGGGGGTGTTGGGTGAACTACTGGGGAGAGCTGATAGGGGCTTAGGGGACTGGACAAAGTCTGTTCTGGGCTAATTAGCCTGGGGGAAGGATTTACTGCTACTGGGCCCGGGGATAGATGCCGTTATAGCTCTGATGGACATACTGGAACTGGTGGTGGGGAAGGAAGCAAGTTGCCTATCACCTTTGGTATGCGGCTACAAATTGACCTTTGGTATGCAGCTGCAAATTGAAGGCTGTAGGAAAAAGTAGAATTAGTGAAAGGCTATGGGACAAAATGAGTTAATTTTAGCAAAATGGAGTCAGCTTGGTTCTTTCAGTAGAATTTTTTTTCCTTTTGGGTAAATACCTAGTTAATGGGATTGCTGGACACAATGAAGGTTTACTTTTAGCTCATTGAGGATTCTTCATACTTCATACTTCATACTTCTTTCCATAGAGGCTACTATTAGTTTGCAATCCCACATGCAACATAAAACTGCAGGTTTGAGACTTTGTGAAGTGGGCTATTCTCGCTGGGGTTGGGTGATATCTCAGGGTGGTTTTGATTTGTATTGCTCTGATGATTAGGGATAAGCATTTTTTCATGCGTTTGTTGGCCATTCATCTGTCTTCTTCAGAGAAGGTTCTATTCATTTCTCTTGCCCACTTATAAATGGCATTGTTTGTTCTTTTCTTGTTGGTCAGAGTTTTCTGTATATTTTAAGTATGAGACCTTTGTCAGATTTTGTAGCATGCAAATATCTTTTCCCATTCTGAAGGTTGTCTGTTTGCTTTAGTTGTTGTACCTTTAGCTGTGCCAAACCTTTTTAGTTTGATCATGTCCCATTTATTTATTTTTAGTGTTGCTGCAATTGATAAGGGGATCTTCATAAAATCTTTTCAAGGTCAATATTGTTAAGAGTATTGGCAGTTTTCTTCTAGGATATTTATTGTTTCATGACTTAAATTTAAATCTTTTATCCAGTGAGAGTCAATTTTTGTCAGTAGTGAGAGGTTCAGGTGTAGTTTCAGTCTTTTACATGTGCTTAATGAGTTCTCCCAGCACCATTTATTAAATAGGAATTCTTTTTCCTAGTCTGTTTTTCTCTGGTTTACCAAAGATCAGATGGCAATATGCACCTGGGTTATCTCTAGGTTCTCTATTCTATTCCATAGAGTTAAATCTCTATTTTTGTGCCAGGACCATGGTGTTTGGAGTGCTGTCAACCAACAGTGTGACTGAAGTCTAGTAATGTGATGCCTCCATATTTGTTTTTATTTCTTCAAATTGTGTTGGCTGAGCACGTGTTCCTCAGGAACTTGGGATCCATCCCCTAAGAGTTTCATATCTTTGTGATCGGGGGTTTCTTGATGATATTTCGGTGCCACTTTTGGGACTTGCTGTGTGTGGTGTGGTTCTTGGACTTGGCCATGTCTGCACCATAACACGTGACATGTGCTTTGCCAAGAAACACAACAAGAAGAGCCTGAAGAAGATGCAGGTCAACAATTCCAAGGCCATGCAGACATTCATTGAAGCTATCAAGAGCCTCATAAAACCCAAGGAGGTTAAGACCAAGATTCCAAAGGGTGCTAGCTACAAGCTCAGTTGATTTTCCTACATTGCTCACCTAAAGCTTGGGAAGCGTGCTCATGCACGCATTGCCAGGGTCTCAGGTTCTGCCATCAAAAAGCCAAGGCCAAGGATCAAACCAAGGCCCAATCTGCAGCTTCACCTGCAGCTCCAGCTTCAGTTCCAGCTTAGGCTCTCAAAGGTGCCTTGGTCCCCACAAAGGCTCCAGAGTAGAAGCATCTGTCTCCCATCATGAGGAAAAAAGGACTGGTGTGACCTCTAGGCTGCTGTCTGCGTGGGGTTGGGGTCTTCCTGTGCTGTTTGTACAAATAAACCTGAGGCAGGAAAAAACAATAATTGTGGTGGCTATTTGGGTTTTTTTCTGGGTCCATATGAAACAAAATAATATTTTCCCAAATTCTTCAAAGCATGACTTAGGCCCTTTGATGGGGATTGCATTGAATCTGTAGGTCACTTTGGGTAGTATGGACATTTTAACAATGTTGATTTTTCCCAGCCAAGAGCATGGTATGTTCTTCCATTTGCTGACATTTTCTGCTATTTATTTTCTCAGGGTTTGGTAGTTCTCTCTGTAAAGATCCTTCATGTTATAGAAAGTTTGTTAGGTATATTCCCAAGTGTTTCATTTTCTTTTAAGCTTCTGTGAAGGACACTGTTTCTTTGATTTTCAACTTGATTATTATTGAAGCATATGAACAATATGATTTGTGGACATTGATTTTGTATCTCTAGACATTCCTGTATTCCTTAATCACTTCCCTAGCCTTGTGCTTGAGTCTCTGGAGTTCTCTAAGTGTAAGATCAGAAAAGTGAAATCATCAGAAAAGATCAAAAATTTGACCTCTTCTGTCCCTAACTGAATATCCTTGATAACCTTCTCTTGCTTGATTGCATTGGCTAAAACTTCTAGAACCATGTTGAATAGAAGTGATGATAGTGGACATAATTGTCTTGCTCCAGTTCTAAGTAGAAAGGTTTTCAGTATTACTCCTTTCAGCACAATATTGGCTGTGGCTTTGCTGTACATGACCTCTATCAGGTTAAGAAATGTCCAATTGATGCCTATTTTTTCTTAAGTGTTCTTGTCAGAAAAGGATGCTGAATTTTGTTGAATGCTTATGTAAATTCATAAATGTAATTCACTATATGTGGTGTTTTCTGAGCTTGTATTCTTTGCTAACAAGTAAAATGGAAAGAACCTCAGGTTTGGATCTCCACCAATTCTGGGGGAAGGTGAAAGGTGCAGCAGCCACTGCTGAGCTGATCAGAGCAGGAAACAGAACACAGCGGTGGCAAGGGGATAGCTAGACCCTCGATATTGCTCTCAACATTACAAGGGAGACAGAGAATTCACTGAATTTGACATAAATCCTAATTTATAGAGCATTGCTCTTAGTGGTTTCCTTGCATTACTTGTCTGATAAAACACAGTTCCATCTAATTGAGGTATGTAAGACTCTTTTTCTTCAGTGTTAAGCCTCATATGGCATAGATGAATGTGAAATAGCTATTACTGAAGTTGTTTTGAAGCTCATAGCCACATGGAACTAGACGGAAATGCAGGTGCAGGAAAACTTTGGTATAGAGGGAAAAAATATTATTAGAAAAAAATGTGTAAAGCCTCTGTTCCTAATATTTAAGGCATGGCAGTTGAACAAAAACAACCCCAAAACACAAAAAATGGTACTTGCAAGATTCTTACATAAGGAAATATCACTGTTGAAGAGAAAGGAAATTAGCTGATAAGATGCTACAAACAGATGCTATTGGAATTTTAACCTTATTTGCAGCTTTTCTTGATGTGTTATATTGTAGTTTCATTTCCTTTGGATCACCAAATGTGGTCCAAAGCCATTTGAATCAGAATAAGATTACGGGTATTACTGAAACATCATATGACTTGAGTAGATAATACTATGTGAGCATTAATGAGTGTTCAAATTTAAAATTTATATTAAATTGTATCTTAGTTTTGTATATTAAATTGTAATTGTATCTTAGTTTTATATATTAAATTGTATCTTTAGTTTTTATATTGAAATTACTTTAGATTTTTGAAAATGGGCTCTAATAAAATTCTTAAAAAATTTTTTAATCAGCAGCAATACTGAAAGTCACTAAAGATTTTACAATAATTCTATTTTAAAGATGGCAAATAAATTATTTTATGGTTCATGCTATTAACATACTGTATTTATAATGTATTCTCTATGACTACTTATGATGGATTTCATATGTACGAACTTGTCTAGGCTTTAGATATAAAAGATACATTTTCTTCCTTGAAACTCAATATTTCACTAAAAAATACTCCTTTTACTTAAGGAAAGATTAAAATAAGAATGTATGCATTGTGGATGCATACATTTATCTATGTTAACACAATTTCTCCAAATGACTCTGTGATCCCAGATTTGCTGTATTTTATTTACATATAATTCCCTAATTAACTTGAAAAATAAAACAGATGGATGAAAGGAGATACCAAAAGAGATTTTGTTCTACTTAGTTTTATATTTTATTGGGAAAAGATAAGCTGTTTACTACTATTATTTTTCTGAGAGCCAAGGCAATAGCAAATCCCATAAGAGGAAAGAGCTCATACACGTATGATGCTATGCATCCAGTTATAATGGCTGTGATCAAACTACACTGAATAAGGCATGAATTTATCCTACCTGTATTCTTTTATTTTCCTTATTTTTTTCCACATATTCATATTTCAAGAACTCACAGACCTTTCCCAAAATCTTTATAGAGTTATTAAATTGTATATGTTACAACCACATATTCTATGTCATATCACAGGTTTTAGAGTCTTTGAAGCAATTACTGACATAACTGGCATATTCTGAAATGTTTCTGGGCATATGTGACATATTTATTGTATGGAACAATTATTTTAAGATACAAACATATATGTATACATATATATGCATATGTATATATATATGTGCTAAAATTTTTTGCACTATAATTGAATATGCTTGCATATTGGATTTATTTTAAACAGGATTTGGAAATCAATTGTTTAATAGGTGTATTCATAAAATACAATAAGATTTTAAAGTGTCAAATATGATTTGAAAAACAGCTGACTGGGTGGCACCTGTGACTCAGTGAGTAGGGCACTGGCCCCATATACTGAGGGTGGTGGGTTTGAACCCAGCCCCGGGCCAAACTGCAACAAAAAATAGCCAGACATTGTGGCAAGAGAATTGCCAGCTACTCGGCAGGTTGAGGCAAGAGAATTGCCTAAGCCCAAGAGCTGGAGGTTGCTGTGAGCTGTGATGCCATAGCACTCTACCAAGGGTGACATAGTAAGACTGTATCAAAAAAAAAAAAAAGAAAAGAAAAGAAAAAGAAAAACAGCTTACCAAGTTCCGAGATGAACATTTGCAATTTTTCTCTAAAGGAGTTATAGGTAATCAAACAGGCTTTAAGGGCTAATTGTTATCATTGAAGAAAAGACGTTAAAAGTGAGGGTAATGTTATATTACTTGAGCAGTTGTATTTAACAAATGTTAATATCCATAAAACCTATATTCTAAGCTTTACTGGAGAAAGCATTAAGGAAAAAAACATAACTTTCAGTAGTCTACCTGTTGCTCTGTTGCTGTAGTGTTAGTGATGTGATTAGTATTATAAATTATATACAAATTTACATACATGGACATTTTTTCCTTTTGGAGGTGATTAAAGACAACTAATACAGGCGTAGATCAACCATGCAGGACCCTAAATATTCAAGGGCTAATTCTAATTCAAGGAATCTGCCTTTAGCTGTCTTCACTTCCTTCCCCAAATTCTTTCATAAACTGTAGCGATCTATTCCTAGATCAGTCTATTGAACTGAATTGTTTTTAAAAAACTTAATAGCCTACTTTTACTAAAACTGCTAGTCACGTTTTTGACCTTTGCTTTATCTCTCAGAATCTTTCAGTAAGATCTACCATTCTTCCCTGATCTAAATACTCTCTTAACTTGATTTTTATGTCTTCACAATTCCAACATGGTATTTGTCCTATGTCACTGACTCATCTTGGTGATTCGTTGGATGGTTTCTTCTCTACTTATACTCTAAGTACAGGGCTCCTGGAAATCTATTCAGTGCCTTCCTCCCTTCTCCATGTATATTTTATGTCTTTAGTATTTATGCCAGTTCATGACGGCCAGGCCAGTCACATGATGGTGAATATGTATGATGATAACTTCTGGACTTTTATCTCTAGTCTTAAACATTTATCTAAAGTCTAGAATGTTACAACTATGTACTTATACACTATCCCTCACAGTTATTTCAAACTTAATATATTCCAAGGTTAAGTCTCGATAATATCACTCAAATATTTCTCTTTTGTTAGTTTTCCTGTCTCATTAAATGACATGAACATGCACCAAAACCCACAAGCTAAATTCCTGAGTTACTTTCGATTCTCTTTGTCTCCTTCCCAAAACCAATTCACTGACAATTTCTGTTTTGCCCCTTCCTCCAAAATATTTTCCACTATCATCCACTTTTCTACACCTTCACTGCTGGTTTCCCTTTACACTCTTTCTTTCTTTAGGACTATGATCATTGTATTTTAATGAAGACTCCTGATTCACTCTTCTCTGTCCTCCACAGTCCATGATGTCTCCTTCACCCTAAGTAGAAGTCATGATAAAAGGCTCTATCAAGTGAACAAAGAAACTTCATAAAACTCGTTATAGGGAAGACAACAAAGATATCCAATATCTCAGGACAGAAAGTTCAGTGAGTTGCGAGGGTAAGGAACTGCAGATGCCAGAACTCATTGTAAACCCGGGGAAAGTGAAATGGTGAGCAGAAGATGCAGATTTATCATTTTGACCTTGTGAATGATTACAGAAACCGGGACTATGGCTTCTACCCACAGGTCTTTCTTGTGACACATTTAATTATATGCTTTAACTTACATTTCCCCCTCCCCCTTTTTTTTTTACTTTTCTTGGGCCCTTTTTAGTTTTGGAGAGTTTATTGGTATTGGTAAATTTATAATTTATTTGAAAGGTTATTGTATAAGAACATGGGATTTTAGTAAAACAGGAAGAGAATATGAAAACATAAATTCTGTATGAAAGCTAGAATCAATAACATATTAGACTTTGGGATATTCTCCTTCAATCAGAGGGAAATAAATGTCTTTTTTGGAATAGCAGATCATTTCTACAGCCATTAACTAGCAGAAAACAGCACTCACACTCTTTTCCAAAAGTGTTAAGAATAGTGATGACTGTTAAAAACTGGTGAAAAGTAGAGAAACCACAGAGGACAGTGCAGTGAGCACCTCAGGACCACTCCATATCAGGCCCGAAGTGGGGCAGAAGGGGAGATTAGTGGACATAACACTTAGAAATGAATGATAATTTAATTGTAAAGACTTAACTTACAATTGAAAAATGCAGCCAGGCTGAGGCAACTCCACAGGGAGACAGCCAGGAGCACACAGGCAGACCCCAGTTTAGAGAAAGAGAGGTTCTCCAGGTTTGCTCATGACTTGAATTTGTGTGTAAGTTGCAACAGGTCCATTTACCTATTACCTGTAATAGCCTCTGTTTGTAAGTGCGAGTCATATGTGAGTTGGATGTTTATTTGTAACTCAGGAACTTGCTGTAACAGCCTCTGTTTGTAAGTGCCAGTTGTATGAAGTCAGGTGTCTGTAATTCGGGGGCAGCCTGTAGACCCCTGGAGTTCTCTCTCCTCCTTCCCTCTGACTGCCAGCAGGGGTCCCCATTGGGCCAAATCAGCCTAAAGTCAGAGGAAAGGCAGCCGTTGCGGTTCATGAGGCTCAGCCATTTGGGTCAGAGATCAGGGTAGATGGGAAGATTTCTGGAATGCCACTATGACCTGATCTGGGGCATTTGGCATCGAAGAACGTGAGAGGTTAATGAGGGTAATCGAATGAGTTGAACTAAATGTGTATTTGTTATGTGGGTGGACGCCCAGTATCTCTTTGCTATTCGTCTTGGGAAGAATTCTCCACACTGAGTCCTGAAGGCCAAAGGAGAAGGCGCAAACTTGCTTTCTCGCCTTGCCTCGCAGTCAGGGCACTGCCTTGTGAAATAAACATTGCTAGATGGATACTCACATGCTACATGTGGAATTTCACAAAAATGGACAAAAGCCATGTCTTTGGAGCAATTTTTGGTCAAAGGGTCTTGGTGAAGGTGTCTGGATTGCAGGGGCAGCAGAGGCGGGACGCACAGCATTGTGCATTCAGCACGTGCAGCGCCACCTGCTGGGTTCTTGCCGGTCCTCACCAGCGTGGCTGCGTGTTACCATTCAACATTGCTTCTTGCTGTGTAGCCTTCCTGCCTAACATATTGGCTTTGCTGCAGATTCTGGATCAATATTCTTGCTTACACCGTAATAGTTACCATTCCACACAGGTATTATTGTTTGCAATTAAAACCCAGAAAGATACTTCATAACGTTCTTTAAACAGCTGTGTATGAGTGATACTAATTTTAAAAACAACTTAAATGTGTACTGATGATCAATCAATTAGCTAAATGATGGGGTACTTAAACACTGAAATACTATAGAGTACTTAAGATGACTTATGTTTATGTCTTAAAATATTGAAATGGTGCTACTCTGTGGGGATAAGTTGTTTTATTAAAATATAGCTAAAATCATTAATAAATAAAATCATGAATACATTATAGTTGCATATGTATGTATATTTATCAACAGAACTAGTTTAAAAAGTTATTTATTATTTATTGAGGGATTTCAATTTTTTTCTTATTTGGTCTTTATAATAAGCAATTTAGAAAATTGCTTCCACATTCTAAAATTGAGAATAAAATGTACAAGTCTGTGATGGTTAATTTTCATGTGTCAATTTGACTGAAACTCAGGATGCCCTGACATTTGGTCAAAGGTTATTCTAAGCGTGTGCGAGAAAGTGTTTCTAGATGTGATTAACATTTGACGTGGTAGAGTGAGTAATGCAGATTGTCCTCTCTAGTATGAGTGGGCCTTGGCTGACAAGTTGAAGACCTGAATGAGTGTGTAATGACGAAATGACTGTGTAAGAGCAAAGTCCTGCTGCCTGACTGCTTTGAGCTGGGATGTTGGGTTTTGGGGGGCTTCGGACTTGAACTGAAACAAGACATTTTGAGTCTCAAGTCTGGCAGCTTTCAGACTATAACTTACATTATTAGTTTTTCTGATTCTCAAGCTTTAGACTTGAAATGGAAATATCCCATTGGCTCCCCTGTGTCTCCAACTTGCCAACTATCGATTTTGTGGCTTTTTATTTTTTGTAATTACTTGAGCCAATTTCTTAAAGTATCTATCTTTCTACATATGTATATATCTATGTATATACAATATATATGCACCCAACACATATGTATACACACAAACAGAATTGACTGTGCATATACACACATATATATACACAAGTGAAGTTATATGATACGTTATATATATACATGAAGTTTTATATATATACACACACATACACATAGGCACATACCCTCAAATACACATATATATCCTATTGGTTCGAGGTCTTTGGAGAACCCTGACTAATACAAACACACTTTTATTTTCAAGACATTAAAATTTTATGAGGGCAACAATTACAAGTTAACAAGCTAAAAATAATTCAAAGCATTTTTATTTATCATGCATCTAAGAAATTTGAATGGTGCAGCCTGAACTAGAGAACACAGCCTAAGCCAGCCACAGGCACTGAAACTAACACATGTAAATCATGCTTCAGAAGATGGGTTTCAAAGAATCGTTGAAATACCCTGCATTACGGTTCATGGCAGTCCTCTTTATTCATTTCTAAATGTCCTATTTTTTGATTTAAGGTAAATTGAGAAAAAAATGCAGCACTCTTTATGTGAAATTTGTTTATTTTTAGTCCTTTTAAGAGAAGAGGAAAGGAGAAGACAGTGAATTCTTAGTTTGTAAAATATACATAATACAAAAATGATACAGCAACATTTGGAATTGATCACTTTTAGGAATGTTTACCTCTGATGTGTTTTGACGTTCCTGGTTACAATTGAGAGATTTACTTATCTGTGGTAAAGTTTCAAAACAAATACGTAGTCCTATCTTCTCTACTGCCACAGACTGTGTCAGTTAGACACAAATCTTTGGTGACTTTTAATTGGAAGAGAAGACTGTGAAGAGAATGCTTGCATTCCATCCTGAGGAAACTTGTGGAGTTCTATCTAGTTCAGGGTCATAGGGTATGTGGTTTCACAGTGTACCATTGTGCCTGTGTGTTGCTGACACCCAGCCCCCACAATCGATGATGCAGAGGTAGCACCGCAGACGGAATGGTGATGGCTGAAGCTCACTCAGGCATTACAGCAAATTTATTTCTTCCACCAAGGTTTATATAGGCACATAACGTAATCAACAAACACATGACTTAATCTGATGACTTAATCAATAAACATATGACTTAAACCTGGCCCCAGGCCTTTTACTGCCTGGTACTTATAAGCTTATGGATAAATCAGATTAACTCATTTAACGTTATGTAAAACTATCCTTATGGGCCAAGGTTTAACTAGCTTAACTGATAACTACTTTACTAAAGTTATTCTTATGCTAAGTATCACAAAACAAGATTTGGGGGAAATAAGTGGTTTAAATGCTTAATCCCTTAATTACCCATTTGGAGGCAGTTAATCATCTTAAGGGAGTAGCCTGGAAATCCCCCCAGGATTTTTTCCTTTCTAACTCACAAAAGACTTTAAACTTGCCTTCACAAAATGGGAAACCGATTGACTTTACAAGGGCGCAAATGACTGTGCCCCTACACTGTGTTGGGGGGTGCTAGGAGGAGATTCTCAAGTGAAGTTGCCTGGAGGAGTATTCTGGGCCCTGTTCTTGTCTAAGCAGCCCTCTAACTTATACTCTGATCCTGCCACATAAGATGCTATGACTCATGCCATTTAACATGTATATTTTCTACTTTATATTAGCTCAAATGGGTGCTGTTGTCCGTAATTTTAAATCTTTATAAAGATATCACCTATTTACTGACCACCAAGATTTAAAAAAAGAAACTAAGCCTTCATTTCAAAAATTCCTTTATTATTTTATTTATGGTATAAAACTTACATATAAATTTGAAATTCACTTTTTTTACCTCACCAATTCTAGTCTTTTTTTTTCCTATCATGTGGACCTTCTAAGCCACATTCTTATGTTACTCTACACATATACACACACACACCCCATTCTGTTTTTATATATTTTAATCCACATAATTAATACAATATTTTGTGTGCTATAAAATTTGCTTTTACATATAATATAATTATGCATAATTTGCATATAACATAATTATGAAATCTACCCATGATTTTAAATATAAGTTTTTTAATTTTAGCTGCTAAAATGTTTCCGCTACTTGAATCTACAACATTTCTCTGGTAACAGTAGTCCAGGTTATTTTTCAGGTATCTATAAAGGATAAATGTGTGTTCAGAAAGTATGCTGATTTTCAGCTTCCCATTGCAATTTTTTATAGAAATACTTATATCAATTTACATTTCTACCATCTGTGCATGACAGATACTATTTCCCCACAATTTCCCATCAACTGTTACTTTCTAAATTTATTTTTGTCTAATATTGAAGATGGAAATGTTATATTTTTCTTTAAACATTTTATTTCTTTGATGATAGAAAAGTTAAATATTGTATTAGTATGCTTATTAGTTATTTGGGACTCCACCTCTGAAAATTGCTCATCATATTGATACCAGACTTACATCTTCAAGGGTTCTTGGTCTGGGTGATTCCAAGAATGAATCCAAGGACCACAGATCAGTAGTAAGACAGGATTTATTTACAGAAAAGAATACAAAAACACCAATGCTCCTGGCAGAGAGAACCCAGATGGAGGAACAAGCTCTCTCTAGCCGGATTTCTCTCTGTCTCTGGGCTCTTTGCTCAGGGGTATATATAGTCCGATGGGGCTATTTAGCCTGAACTCAATTGTTACATTTAGTGGGGCATGGATCCTCTAAAGTTTCATTCAGCTGGGACTCAGATTTAGCAGCATGGAGCCAACTCAGTTAATGAATGTCTACAATCCCTTTCATTCAGGCCTAGGAAACTTACATAAAATTGACCAGGCCATGAAATTTACCAGGCCTAGAAAAGAAAGGGTTTGCCTTTAGTCAGACCTGCAAGGGGAGAGAGGACTAAGGTACTGGTGTCTCCTAGCAGTTGTCTGGCTACTGGAGCCTCATTTGGCTCCCCTGCCTACCCTTCAGCCTGCTGGCTCAGCTGCCGCTGGCTCCCACTGCACCAATACCTCCAGGGCTAAGGCAGCAGGTCCTCCAGCTCAGCTCAGTTGGATGGGGCGCCACCTGTCCGGTGTCAATATCTACAAAAGATGCCTCTGATATCAATCACATACACTTGGCTCATTTGTGATTTAATTGGAGACAAGTTTAGTGGACAGTTCCATGCAAACTCACACAACCATCAGTACTACAGTAAGAGGCTTTCTGCATTCTACCTCTGGCTTTCCAATAAACATATGACAGCCAAAGAAGCTGGCTCAGCTGGTTCACAAGCATTGTCTTTCAGTGCTAGATAAGCCTCAGAGCTAATCCTCATAAATTAGAGCGTAGGCACCTGGTTTGGAAATAGGATCCTCTAAGTTTTTGTCCTGTTTCTTTTTAAATGGCAAATAGTAATTTAATATTCATAAAGTACAATGTAATGCTTTGATCTTTACGTGGTCAGAAAATACAATCAAGCTAATTAAACTGTGTATCATCTCACCAACTTCTCACTGTTTTGAGGTAAGAATATTAAAAATCTATTCTTTTAGCAATTTCAAAGTATATAATACCTTATTGTCAATTGTAATCATCATACAGTGCAGTAAATAACAAAAACTTATCCTATCACTGGACATTTGATAGAAAAAAATTGTAGGTTCTTTCTTTTCTTCTTAGAGATTCTTGAAGTACTGAGCCTTTGTCTATCAACCTGCCCAGTAGACTTTTAAATCGGCTTTCCCTTCTGCTCTGTATCACTCCCCCTGTTTCTTGGGATTACCTCCCAAATAGACTTTCTGTACCCAAGTTCTTGGCTCCAACTTTGCTTTTAAGGGAAACCAAACTACAAAAGTGTATCTAATGCATATTTTGTTATTGTTCTTTCTTTTTTATTTATAATTTTTTTCTAGCTTATTATAGTAGTATACTATGTCACGTATGTGGCAAATATTTTCCAGTCATTGACTTAGACAAAAATTTCTACTAATTTTCATACAAAGTTATATATGTTCTGCATAAATGTTGTATGTTATATAAGTATTTGATATACATATACTAATAGATATTCATATATATGTGGATCTTATATTTGTATTTATGTTGTTTTAGGGTTACATGTGTTCTTTTAAGGATTGTTTTCATGAAGTCCAGAAAATTCATTTTATATTTTCTACTATAGATTTAGGAAATTGATGTTTCATACTTATCTGGAATTTATTTCAGTGTCTATTGTAATGTAGATACCTCTAATATTTTATCATTTCCAGTATATCTCATGCAATCTGAATAAACATTTTGTCTAATATCCAGTTGTCTCAAGCAATCTCTAAACAATGTCACAATTTTTATTACAAAGCCTATAAAATAGACTGTGAAGGCAAAATTATCTTTAGAACATCAAGGAAGAAAAGACTCTGAGCAAATAAAACAGAAGTCGCTTTGTAAGGTGGAAATAAAGAAAACTATAGGGCAGCGCCTTGGCTCAGTGAGTAGGGCGCCAGACCCATATGTCAGAGGTGGTGGGTTCAAACCCAGCCCCAGGCCAAAAACTGCAAAATAAATAAAATAAAATAAATTTAAAAAAAAAGAAAGAAAACTATAATTATGCCCTCATTAAAATGTATTTTAAGAGCAAAATATATTTTATTACATCATGAAGCTGGTACTACCCTATCTAAAGTTGCAGATTGTGCTATATTTACAAACACCAGAGCGCCATTGTACACCAGGGGAGATTGGGTCTGATGCCTATTCAGAACTTCCTAGGCCTCCAGAAGGGTAGAATGTCCCAGCCTGCCTGCTTCTTCCTCTCTACCACCAATTATATCACATGGTGTTCCCCAATGTGCTGGATTTTCTATACTAATTCCTCCAATCACATTTCTGGGGATCAGATCTTATTTCTTATTCTGTTTTTGCCTTATTTAAATAAACTCATCCTTGGAATTTATATCTCGACCAATGAATTTCCCAAGATTTTGATTCTAAGCTAATGAAGTCTCAGGCCTTCTCAGGCATGTCAGTTTGCTTCGCACTGATTTAAATTTCCAGTTGTATCTGCACTTAGTACCTTGGTGTATTAATATAACATGACTTGATACAATTACAGGTTACACCAAAGACTGGGAAGCCTGCAAAAGCTAGGATTCATGTATCTGATCAGCCAGGATTAACCAAGCCCATAAATCTGGTCAGACAAAAAAATTAAGGCTGGAAAAAAGTCACTTTGGGTAGCACAGAAAAATCAAGTAGCGTATGCTGACTAGAAACACTGACACTCTCTCCGGCTTTCATTCTGCTTCCTTTTACTGCAACTTTTAACCCAGCTTTCATAATGCCATCGAACCCCCAAATATTGCCATCTGAAGCCATCATGTCAGTGTAACAGGATACTTATTCTGCCTAGTGAACCACACATCCTAATGCTAACCCCATGCTTGCTGTCTCACTAAAGTCTTCCATGAATATAGGAAGAATGTCTCCACTGTGCATTATGCACTCTCTACATAGCATTAATCACAAGGTAGATGATTCCTTTGCTCTCATTTGTCTATAAGTCTTTAAGCTCTGACTTTTTGATAGCAGGGGCTGTGTACCTATTAATTCAACTCTATATAATACCTATATTGTTGAACAAATGAACAAATTGAAGCAGGTAAGCAATGTCTAAAATTCAGTAAGCAGGAGTATTGAAAACAGGTATTAGTAGGTTAAGACTAAAGTTGAATCAGAGATTAAGACAAAATTATTTGGTTTCGCATAAATATATCTTTGAAAATTCAGAATTAATGAGTTAATTACCTATCTCCGATACAGAGCAAAATCTCCAAATCCTAATTTTATGGTTTTAATTAACTTCCATTATCTTAAAGTGTGATAAAATACAGAAGGTTTTATCTTTTAAGTTCACGTAACAATGTTTATTACATAGAAATCTGTTAATACACTACTATAGTAGTGTATAGCTTTTGAGTTTTATTATAGTAGCATATAGCTTTTGGGTTTTATTCAATAGTTGTGCCTAGCTACAGATGAAAATATTTGAAACTCTTTTAAAATCAAATCCATAAACTATGTTTAAATATTCAAATTCCATTGATCCTATTGTCAGTGTGCCTTTAAAATCTCAGATATGTGACGTATGCTATGAACCAGAATTCCTATGTTGAACCCCCAAACCCCAATGTGATGTATTTAGATGACTACCTTAAAAACAGGTAATTAAGGCTAAATGAGGTAATGGGGTGGGATTGCACCCACAGGCAATGGAAGAAACAAGAACTCTCTCTCTCCCCATCTTGTGAATACACGGCAAGAGGGCAGCCAACTCAAGTCAAGGACAGAGTCCTCAGCAGAAACCAAACTCTGCTAGAAATTTGATTTTGAACCTTTCAGTCTTCATAACTATGAGAAAATAAATTTCTGTTTTCGAACTACACAATCTATGGTATTTTATTACGGCTCCCCAAGTTGACTAAGACAAGTTGGCTTGCATTTTTTAGAAAAATAATGTAATTTATTATCTCCTATCTCTGTGACAATATATGCTGATGGATGTTTAGTAGTTTTCTATTGCTTTAGTAATAAATTACTATAAACTTGGTAACATTATTATCTTGCAATTCTAATAACCAGAAATTTAAAAGTGAATTTCACTGGGCAAAATTGAAGTTTTAACAGGGCTATATGCCATCCAGGGTCTTTAGGGAAGAACCCATTTTCTTGCCTTTCCCAGATTCTGGTGGCTGCCACATTCCTTGGCTCATAGCTCCTTCCTTTGTCTTCCAATCCAGCAGTGTGGCATAAGTTTTCTCTGACTCTGCTCTCTGCTGCCTTTGTCATATGGCCATCTTCCCTGCTGCGTTTAAATCTCCCTCTGCCTTTTATAATTTCACTTATGATTACATTTATGGCCCATGCAGATAATCTTCCCATCTCAGATACTGAATGTACCTTCCACAAATTCTGTGAATTAGCACCTGGTATCCTTGGTGGCCATTATTCAGCCTATCACAAAAGATTGTAAGATTTTTTTAGGGCCCTGATCTATGAGCTTGGGCACACAAACACACACAAAACAACAAGAGACTCCGAAAATAAAACATTTAATCTGAAATAAATAAAATGCAAGAAACTAGTAAGAGCTCACATATAAGATAACACATTCCCTTGGCTTGGTGCCCGTAGCACAGTGGTTACAACACCAGCCACATACACCAAGGGTGGTGGGTTCAAACTCGGTGGGCCTGCTAAATAACTGCAACAATAAAATAGCTACTTGGGAGGCTGAGGCAAGAGAATCACTTAAGCCCAAGACTTTGAGGTTGCTGTGAGCTGTGATGCCACGGCACTCTATCAAAGGCGACAGTGAGACTTTGTCTCAAAAAAAAGAAATCACATTCCCATTTGCAGTGACTACGTACTGACCTACTTAGTCTGACATATTTGTTCTTAAAGTTATTACATACTTCTCAGAAATATGTCAGGCTTAACATGGAATAGTTAGACATCTTATTACTGAACTATATAGACAATGCTAACTTTATGGCTTTAACTGTATTAAAATATGTAAACTTTATTAAAATAATAGGCTGATACTTTAAATATTTAAAAAATTACTTCATCTTTATTCATTATAATTTCATAGTATTCCATAATATCAAATATTTGTGGCAAAATAAAATTAATATTTAATTGTCAAGTCAAGGACAAAACTGTATAATATTCTGTGTCTTTAATTGTGATTCATTGTAGCCACTTAAAGTCTGGTAAATATTTATTGCTTTCCTACAGGTAAAACAGTGTACTTGTTCTCATAAAAAATTTCATTTAAATTTAAGAAGCTTTTTGACACCCATCCAGAATAAATCCATTAGGTTAGAATCTCTGGATTTCATTACAAACAACTTTAAATTAACATGAAAAAATAAAAAGTGCCATCCACTGAATACTAACTATGCTAAGTATAAATAAATAGGTGTATTTTATTTTACTTTATTTTTCTTCATTTTTTTCTGTTTCATGACTTACATTTGTAATAATATGCAGAACCTTTGACACCATTGTGAAAATTGGTATTTTTAATCTTTAAGCAATACACTTAATTAAAGTAAATAGGTATGTTTTCACAAGACAAAGAACTCACAGGAATGTTGAATGAAATCTGTAATTTATTACTTGACCACATTTTCTACTTGGATTAGAAATAGCTATCATGTGATCATTTTTATTTTTTAATTATCTTCATAGCAAAACCCTTTGGCATAGATGCTACTTATTTACTAATTCATGGTCAGTTCTTTTTAATTATTATAGTAAAGAAAAATTTGCAAGTAAATGCCAATTTTTTTATTAGCTAAGTAGCAAAGTAGGGCTTAGCAATTTTTCTTACTACCTGAAACTCCATATACAAAACAAACCTCTTAATTTTTGAAAGCCAAAAGTTATTAAACTAAACACAGGTGAACTGAATGTGAGTATTCCTTCCCCAATACTCTCATCTTCAAAATACTTGCCAATTTGATCCAGGAGAATGAATACTATCAAAATCTTAGGTTCTGCTGAGGAACAGAATCGTGAAAAGAACTAATACAAATCCCCTTCAGAATAAGTCAAAAAATTCACCAGAAAAGATCCTTCAAACTCAGGAGTGAAAACTAGAGTTCCTGGAAGATTTGGTATGTAGGGATCTATAGCTTCTCAGAGGAATGTTTAACAAGACTCCTTGATATCTGGAATGTCACAACAGTGCTGAACGTGCCACAGTCTTCCCTTCATTAACGATGCAATTAGGTAGGGAATTGTGTGTGAAAAACCCTCTAGAAATGAAAAATTTGTGCTGATGCACAAAGATATTACCCTCAATTTTTACCTTCCTTCCCCTGTTAAAAAGCTCGAACTCTTAGCAAAATTGGACCCCAGTCTTACTGTCTCTGCTTTCCATCTCACAGTTAACACAGTTTTACTTCCCATGCATTCAATAAATTAAACACGACCTTTCTCAGAACAAGACTGATCTTTGACTTTCCTGAATCTGTTTCACTAACAGCAGTCCCTAACATTATTGGCAGCAAGGTCTAGTTTCATGACAGACAATGGTCCATGAACCGGGGGTGGGGAATGGGAGGGTGGTTTGGGCATGATCCAAATACATTATATCTTCACTTCAGCGCCAGCTCAGACTATCAGGCATTAGATTCTCATAAGCACTGTGAAACCTAGATCCCTCACCTGCCCAGTTTGTGGTAGGGTTGGCGCTGCTGTGAGAATATAATGTTGCTGCTGATCTGACAGGCGGCGGCGCCATCAGGCAGTGGGGTGAGGGACGGGGAGCCTCTGTAAATACAGATGAAACTCAGCTTCCTGGCCCTGCTCACCTGGCTGTGTGGTCTAGTTTTGTGGCCTAGTTTTTAACAGAGCACAGATCAGTACTGGTCTCCAGTCCAGGAGCTGGGGGCCACAGCCATTAATAATTTAGACAACTTCTTCCTGTGGAACCCCCATCTTGAACACAACATTTTAACAAAGCTCAAAAATGTGGCCAGTAAATCCCAGGAATCTCACTTGTAAATTAAGTTTTCCAAAAGGAGGACAAAAAGTGGGCACATGAAGGTGAATAAAAATTAAGATACTTACGTATTTTGAAAAGAAACAGGCTTGAAAAAGGTACAGAGCTGAGTCCAAGAAATTAAAAGGTTTATACAGTCATAACCTGTACTTCGAGAACAGCCATTTATTTAGGCATATTCTGATTTAAATTCTTCATCTCTAAAGGAAATACACCTCATAATCCTTATGCCAGAAGAAGTAGTTTTCGTAAGAGACAAACAGACATTATTATATTTCTTATCTTCAGTTCTGAAAGCTGGATAATGAAATAGAATAATCTACACATTTGAGAAATATACTGTAACCCTAAAATCTTATATCTGGATGAGACATCACCCATCTTGAAGAGTAAATGCGAGATAAATGGCATCATCAAAAATGCAGAAACATACATGGCAAAGTAAGTCATCTGAAAAAAAATTGAGAAAAAGACATTAATAAATAAATAGTAACAAGTACGTTAAGACAGAGGACGAAGAAAAGTAAGAGTCCAGTTAGCCCCAAATGGAGAACATGCACTTATCCCTAATTCACAACACCATAGACACTGAGAAAAAGTATTTTCAAGCCCTTACAAAAAAGAAGGAAAAGAAAATGTGGTGACTCAGAGTCGTTACTTATTAGGGTGTCTCTCAAGACCAACTCATTACCTAAGTCTTGACTTACCTCCATGCATCTAAGGAAAGTTCAGTCTCCTATTTTGAAATCATTTCAGACTTCTCAAAGCCAGAGGGTCTAGCCCAAACTACCCTTGACATTAAATCCACTTTTTAGTCCTTTTGGGTCCCTTATTTTCTGCCTCAGTCTTGGCATGAGTCATGGATGACTCATTGTGGATATCAATTTTTTCCAAGGGAAAAACCCACTATGACTTAAGATAATTTGGCCATATAACTTTAACCAAACAATTATATACTAATCTATTATCTATGTTTACTCTAAAATTTGAGTTGTTTTGGACTTAGATACCTTTAAAGTCTAGTTTGGGCTTCAATATTTTCTCATCAGAGTTGTTTAAAAGAATCTCATGTTCATTTCATTGTTCTTTATTGTATGCTTCTTGGATGGCTTAAGAGGTTGTAATCAATACTGCATTGTTTTAGAAGATCCTTAGTGAAGCCTTATGCTCTGTAAAGGGCACTACAAAATATAGGACTTGAAAAGATTCACTGAGTGGAATACACGCTGGAAGGCACAGTACCTGTATATGTAGTTCATGAAATCAGTCCTTCCTCAGACAGACATTAATAACTCAATAAATAAGGAGGCATTCAACCTCTCTTAATTCTTTTAGTAAGAAGCAAGGACGTCGAACACGAAGACAAAAATGGAGCATTTCCTCTCTGAATACCTGCTGGTGAGAAGTTGAGAAAAATAATACTGTTACAGAACCGGTAAAACCCCTCAGGTGATTAGGAGATTGAATTTTCTACAAGGAAAATAGGTTTAAATTAAGTCTGCTTCTTTCCTAAGAGTTCATTTTCAAAATTTCTTTTTGATACATGGTAACATTAATGTCCCATAGAGAAAAAGTGCTTGTGGCATAATTTGAATACTGAACTAATAGTATCAGTAGGAGCATGTCTTTCTGTCTCCTATATGCTTTTTTCGCCAGTTGGGCATCACAAATATAAACCATCTGTTATGCCAGATGCTTCCTTTTCACTTTACACATGGAGAAAATGTAAGTGGAAGACCTCCAAAATCCCAGGAACTATTATCCATTTTGTTTATCATCATCGTCGTTATTATCTATGCAGCATTGTAACAAATGTTTCTCTGGTTTGTACTCAATAAAATCCGTAGACATTGTTTACTCTGTTTTCTCCCACAAGATGTGAGTGAAATTTCACGTGGCCAGAACTCTGGACTACGGCTTACTATGAACCCTCTTGTTCCTAAGTTCCAACTATGTACAGTAGGTTCCATTTCAAACTAAGCATTGGCTTCAATTTTATTGTAGTATTTCTCAGCTTCTCTACTGGGCTAATGTTTCTAAATCCAAAATTATTTGAATTCTTATTTGAATTCAATTACACACACTTTCAAGTACTAGCTAGCTTTTGCCTAAGGTAGAAAGTATTTTTCCTAACCTAGTTCATTATACACAAATCCTTCTAATTAAAAAACAAGTGTGTGGGCTTGGCGCCTGTGGCTCAACCGGCTAAGGCGCCAGCCACGTACAACTGAGCTGGCGGGTTCGAATCCAGCCCGGGCCACCAAACAACAATGAAGGCTGCAACCAAAAAAAAATGGCCAGGCAGTATGGTGGGCACCTGTAGTCCCAGCTACTTGGGAGGCAGAGGCAAGAGACTTGCTTGAGCCCAGGAATTGGAGGTTGCTGTGAGCTGTGATACGACAGCACTCTATCCAGGGTGACAGCTTGAGGCTCTGTCTCAAAAAAAAAAAAAAACAACAAGTGTGTGGGGTGGAGCCTGTGGCTCAGTGCGTAGGGCGCCAGCCCCATATACCAGAGGTGGCGGGTTCAAACCCAGCCCAGCCAAAACTGCAAAAAAAAAAAAAGTGTTTGTGTGTTTGTTTGAGTGTGTGTGTGTGCGTGCGTGCACGCGTGCTCATTCCCATGAATATGTCCTTTCAGGTATGTGGATGTTCATGCAAGAGGAAGCATTTCCACTTGTGTTGGGTGTTAGGTCTGTCTGGATGTTCTCTGGTGGCCTGGTTCCGAGTGTCAAGAGTGAAGAAATACTTGTACCAAGACGAGCCCACGACAGAGTGATCATGGATTAAAAGCAATTGCACACACATTTATTGCAAAGTGAAAGCATGTCTCAGAGGGAGGGAGGGGTCAGCCTTGGTGAGTGGACAGAGACCACGAAATCTGAGCGCACACTTTTATATGCTCACCAGTTTGTCTCGCCTTTCCCCTTACAGGATTGGTTTCCCACCTTTGGAGAGAATGACAGGTTGGGGTTATAGAACAGATTACACAACAGTTTACATAACAAGGTAGGTTATATAACAGTTTCCCTCCCACACTTGTGCCCCCCTTTAGAATCCTTTATGAAAACTCCACCCATGCTATGCTATTTAGAGGGTAATGAGCCCCAGGTCAGTTAAAGGTCACCAGGACTCCTTTCTTTGGGAAGGTTCCTGGCTGCAGTTTGGTTGCTGGCTGTAACTTAGTTCCTGCTTTCTGTCGTTAGCCCCTTCCTTACCACCTGTTTACCCTCCACCAGTCCTAGTATGGGGCATATCAAAATTATAAAAACCTAGCAAAGCATTTACAGAGGGAGACAGTAGGAACTTAACAATACATACCGTATTAGTACCACGCTGATATTAAGAATTAAAATAGCCGAAGTCCTGGAACTTATTAGCGGTGGACAACCCTTGTCAAGAATTATTTAACAAAATATCTAGAAAAAAATTTCCAGTGATGAAGGAGCTATTTTCTTACAGTGGTTAGCTTGAAAAAAAAAATCTCTCTTTCAATCATAAAAGTACGTAACACCCACTAGCATAGTAGTGAGGTCTCACAGATTTTTGGATGAAGTGCAAATTTCAGGAGAGTAAGTGATATTGATACAGGGTAGTGGCGGCCCTGGCAGTCTCTTCCCATGCGGCAGCAGCGGGCAGAGGAGCCCGGGGGTTGGAGGGTAGGCAAAGGGGCTGCATGAGACTCCAGCTGCCGGAGGGGCCAGACAGCTGCTGGGGAGACGTGTCCAGGTTGCCAGCTCAGGGAACGGCTGTGGCGTCTCTTCCCCAGGCCTCTGTCCCCCTCTCCCTGCACTTGCAGCTGAACAGGAAACTCACCCTTTTCCCAGGCCTGGTCAATTTCATGTAAGTTTCCCAGGCCTGTGAAGGGGCTAACATTTTGCATCCAGCAGAAGGGATGCAAATGGTTATTCATTCATTTGTGTGTGTATATATACACATATATATATCTCAAGAGAAGATTTTCTGACTTGGGTCTTTACCTCTGCCAGGAGCTCTGGTGCTTTTTCTTTTATTCTCTTCTGTAAAAGAAATCCTATCTTACCACTGATCTGTGGTCCATGGATTCATTCTTCGAATCCCTGAGACCAAGAACCTACTGAAGAATAAATTCTAGGAACAACATCTAAAATGGTCAATAAGATTATCAATGCCTTTGTCACAGAATGCAGTGAAGAATAAATGAAACTACTTAATACAAAAAGAGGCTGCTCACTACAGATAGCATATTAACAAATGCTCATGGAATTCAAAATAAATCTCTTGAAGTGGTTCTTTCAGATATTTATGTAATACCTTCGTTTAGAAACTGAAAAGTCTGTAGCATTAAAAATATGATTATTAAAGTGTATTGTAATTAAGATACAACATCTATACTTTGAAGACTGAGTTCAAAGTGTTACAAACACAGAGAATAATGCAAATATTCTAATATCTTCAATATTAAGAAACAGTCTAATAAAAAAATCAAGAAGGAAGCAGTACAAATATGAGAACTAGAGGAAGAGAATTTTAACCAGAATGAGGAGCCAGAACCCGGCTACATTTCATAGGAGTGCAAAATGGGCGGCTTCCAGGGACTGAGGAGGGACTGGTGGTCAAATAGTATCCAAATTAAATAGTATCATCTCTCTTATTCCAAAATTACTTCAAATAAACATACAGCCTTATTAATGAGTCTGTGGATGCTCTATAAACACACTTTTTTTTTGTTTTGTTTTCTTAAATACATGTATTTTGTTATTCTTCATTACATTATTTCCCCCCCTACCCCCCAGTGGTAAGACAGAATTTATTTACAGAAAAGAATACAGAAAACACTAAAGCTCCTTGTAGAGGGAGAGAATTCAAGTGGGGAGAGAGATGCTCTCTCCGTTTCTCTCCCGGTCTTTCCCTGTCTCCTCCTTTAGTCCTTTAGTCTCAGGGTATATATAGGTGTATGGGTTCCTTGGCCAGGAAAGGAATGAATACAGTCCCTTCCTCCGGGAGCAAGGTGAATGAGTGTATCAATGAATAGATACAGTCCATTCATGGAATTGAGGCCTAGAAAATTCACAAGAAATTGACCTAGGCATAGGAAATGGGGGTTCCACATTTAGTCCTAAGTGTAAAGTGAAGGAGACACCAAGGCACAGGTGTCTCCTCGGCAGTTGTCCA
>CAUYRH010062175.1:0-19556 GCA_963574655.1 Perodicticus potto
CCCCATTTCCTATGCCTAGGTCAGTTTCTTGTGAATTTCCTAGGCCTGAATTCCATGGATGGACTGTGTCCATTCATTGGTACACTCATTCACCTTGCCCCCGGCAGAAGGGACTGTATTCATTTGTTTCCTGGCCAAGGAACCTATACACCTATATATACCCTGAGGCTAGAGGCCTAGAGGCAGAGACGGGGAAAGACCAGGAGAGGAACAGAGAGAGCTTGTCTCTCCCCACTTGAAATCTCTCCCTCTATCAGGAGCTTTGGTGTTTTCTGTACTCTTTTCTGTAAATCAATTCTGTCTTGCCATGGGGGGGGGGGGGGGAAATAATGTCATGAAGAATAATAAAATACATGTATTTAAAAAAAAAAAAGAAGAAGTAGTGGGAATGGTCCAGCAATAGTCTATAAAAGAGTAGTTAGCCATGGGGACCAGTTAAATAATGTTTCATGCCAATTATTGTCTTGTTTCCATAATTCCTCTCGCTCATGTAGATTTTTTCTGACCAGGGCTAAGCTGTCTCTTATGACTCCAGAGTGGTTTGTGTAAAAGCAACATGTTTCTCCTAGGGCCATACAAAGTCCTCCCTGCTTTAAAAATAGTAAATCCAAACCTCTTCTGTTTTGGACTACTTCTGCTGGTGAGTTCAATGATTTCTCTAAATGGGCAATGGATTTTTCCAGGTTCCAGAGATCTGAATGTTTTGGGGTTGTAAGGGCCCTGAAACTAGGGCTGAGGTGTCCAGTTGCTAGGGCTGTGGCACTCATGGCAGTGGATCCTGCCAGCCCTATGCCTACCAGTAAGGGTTCTAGGATGGGAGATCTAATCTGTCTGTACAAACCAAACAGGTGCTCCCACCCCCGTTTTCTGGAATAAATGAACACTTGAGGGATAATATGGGTTAAGACACAGAGTTGGGGTGTGGTATATAAAACCAGGGAATTCAAACAGGGTGTTAGACCTGTAGTGCATGCGAACCAAGTTCCGTTTGGGGCCACTAAATAGTAAGGAGTAGTAATGCGGGTAGAACTGGGGAGCAGAATGGTGTTTAGACAGTTGTCTTCATAGGGGGATAAGCTCAACTGATACTCGGGGGATATTATGTACAATCCTTGTCCCTGCAAATCTCCTAAGATTAGAGCGGGGTTGGCTTCCCAAGTACATAGGCTGTTATTTGTTTTTAAGTAATGGGCTGAAGCATTTAGTACTTGCATTGGAGAAGGCTCAAGGGTTGCATTGGTAGCTACTCCCATGTAATACGATGGGGCTGGATTTAAACAAAACCAGCATTCATTGCATTTGTTGTGTTAGCAAATTTGAACACAGCATCTAACATAGATAGTATGGGATATGATGGATAGGAGGTGGTTATCACAAGAGCTAGGGCTTGGACTGGGATAGTGGGGGTGAGGGACAGCAGGGGAGCCTTTGGGAGTATTCTGGGGGGAATCTTCAGGGGCTGTGGATTAAGGAAGCTGTTTGGGTCTATTGGGTTGACAGGATTTTCTAGATGGTAACTAACATGCCTGGGTCCTTCCTGGAGACATAAAATCTAGTTCCCCAAGTGTGGTCTGTTTTCCATTCTTCCCCCCACCAAGTTTTAATGAATAACCATACGGGGTTGCAGTTGTCAACCTGAGTACAGACTCCTGGAGTAATTCCACAGAGTCCTATGTATGGGTTTTTATATACCCTCCATGATGTTATTGTTTCACAGCCCCAACTTCTACAATAGTAATCTCCAACCCCTCCACATGATTCTCCATCCAAAGAACACAGGTAATAGCCTGTGTCATGAACCCTTGAGGTTGCTGTATATCCTATGTAGCCCCACTCTAGATTTCCCCTTCCTCTGAACCTTGCTCCATACATGAAAACAGAGCTGGTAAAACCTTGTTTGGCCGAGCAGGGTGCGGAGGTCAAACCAGAAGACTGGCTGGGTGTCAGTTGTGAGTGTGTGGGTGTTCTTCATGCTGTCTTCAGTACGGGAGAGAGTCTAGTCATGGGGGAGGAGTTGGTGCTTATTGTCTCTGCTAGTACCTTGGCTGCAGCTGATGTGGAGCAGGAAGGTGAGGATGAGGAGGGAGATCTGAGCAGCCACAGCTTGAGGGGATCTTCGATGTCTCAAGGTGCCAGGTTGAAGGGATATGGTTCTTGTTGGCTTTCTTTATGTGGGTATAGTGGAGCCACGGTTTCTTTCCCCCGACCTTTATGGCTGTTGGAATAGTTAAAATAACAGGATAAGGACCTTCCCATCAGGAGGTTAAGGTTTCTGGGTTATGTCTTTTTACCCAAGCCCAATCTCCAGGTTGGAGGTTGTGGAGTTTCTCCGACAAAGGGATACTGGTGGGCAGAGATGTGGTTGGCTGGATGGCATCTCGGAGATCCACATGTAGTTTTTGCAAGGCCTGTAATGAGCTCAAAAGTTTCTGGTTATGAATAGGGGTTAATAGTTCATCAGTCAGTTTAGGGATTATGGGGAGTGGGGAACCATGCAATATCTCAAATGATGTTAGTCCTTGGAGGTAGGGGGTGCATTGGGCCTTTAAAAGAGCAAAGGGGAGTAGATCTACTCAGTTACTGTCAGTTTCTATGTTTGGTTAAGGTTTCCTTTAATGTTCTATTCATTCTTTCTACTTGCCCTGAATCTGGGGCCTGTAAGTACAATGTAACTTCCAAGTAATTTTTAATGTGGCTGCCAGGTCTTTAGATACCTGGGCAATAAAGGCTAGGCTGTTGTCAGACCCCAGGATGAGAGGCAATCCAAATCGGGGGATAATGTCAGTGAGAAGGTGTTTTTCCACTGTTAGGGCCATTTCCTTTTTACAAGAGAATGCTTCTGGCCATCCTGAAAAGGTATCAATTAAAACTAAAAGGTATCAATAGCCATAATGCCCTGGTTTGATTTCTGTGAAGTCAAGTTCCCAATGTTCTTCTGGATTTGTGCCCCGGAGGTTCAACCCCAAGTGGTGTGGGACTCAAGCTGCATTTACCTTGTTGTATGGGAGACATCTGGAGGCTGCGTTCTTAGTCCATTTGCAGAGATGAGGGATGTACAGTTGCTTGGATATGAGTTGGTTGAGTTTTGAGGCTCTGAGGCGAGTTCCCTGGTGTAGCTGGTCAATAAGTTGCCATCCTAACGTTTCCAGGAAAAATGGGTGGCCATCTGGACATATGAGCCAGTCTTGGGGGCCTGTTAGACAGTCCAGGCATTTGCTTTCCTCCTTGTCTCTTTCTGAGTAGACCAGTGAGGATGGTAGAAGGTAGTCTGGTAAGATGGGGAGGATGTGAAGGAGCCCCACTGGTCTCAGGGAAACCGCCCTGGCCATTTGGTTGGCCAGTGTGTTACCCTTTGAGATGGGCATGTCTGTCCCTTGGTGTCCACAGCAATGGATAATGGCGAGGTGGTCCAGCAACCAAATAGCTTCTAGCAAGGCAAGGATTTCTTCCTTGTTTTTAATGTCCTTTCCCCCAGAAGGAAGGAGTCCCCTCTCCTTGTTCAGGGCCCCATGGACATGGGCTGTGGCAAATGTGTACTGGCTGTCTGTGCAAATGTTAGCTGCTTTTCCTCTGGCTAGTTTCAAGGCTTGTGTCAGAGCAATAAGCTCTGCTTTCTGAGTGGAGATCCCGTGTCCCGATGCCTATTCCCAAGCATCTCCATAGAAGGGGTGACTGCTGCCCTGGCTATGCATTTATCTTCATGGATGTAACTGCTACCATCCATGAATAGGTCAAGGTAGGCGGATTGGAGGGGTGTGTCCTTTAAGTTTGGTTGTAGACAGGAAAGGGTGTCCCAATATGTTCAAGCAGTCATGAATGGGCTGTGTCGGTTCATCATCTGGCGGGAGAATGGCTGGGTTTAATATTGCTGTTTTCAGGAATGTTACTCAGGGTGGATCAAGAAGTAATACCTGGTACTGAGTGACACGGGAGTTAGAGATCCATCAGTCAGGGAGACTCCGAAGAAGAGTCTCTACAGTGTGGCTCCCGACCACCTGTAGGTCCTGGCCTAGAGTCAGCTTTTTTGTTTCTCTGACCAGCTCAGTCACAGCAGTGATGGCCCACATGCACCCAGGCCATCCAGAGGTGATTGGATCTAGGTGCTTGGAGAGGTAGGTGACAGGTCTCTTCCAGGGGCCTAGAATTTGGGTTAGGACTCCCTTTGCCACGCCCTTAGTCTCAGCTATGAAGAGTTGGAAGGGCTTGGTAATGTAAGGCAGGTCCAGGGCAGGAGCAGATATGAGAGCATGTTTAAGCTGGTTAAAAGCGTTCAGCTCATCCTGGCCCCACTGGAGTGGCTTATCATCTCCCCCTTTGCTAGCATATAGGGGTTTGGCTATTTCTGCAAAACCTAGGATCCACAATCGACAGTATCCGACTGCCCCTAGAAATTCACGTACTTGCCTTTTGGTAGTTGGTGGGGTAATGAGGAGGATGGCGTCGATTTGGCTCTTGGAAAGGGCATGTCGGCCTCCCTATAGCTCATACCCCAGGCAGGTAGTGACCATGGTGCATAGTTGTGCCTTTTTGGCAGAGATGCGGTATCCCAGTTTCTCCAGTTCTCGGAGGAGGTCAATGGTGGCGTGCAGCATCTGGTTTCGTCTCAGCAGCTAACAGGAGGGCATCAACATATTGCCGGAGGGAAACCTCCTGGTGGGTATCCCAAAATGGGAGGAGGTCTTTGCTCAGGGCCTCATCAAGTAAAGTAGGGGAGTTTTTGAAGCCCTGGGACAGGCGAGTTCAAGTCAACTGCCCAGTTTGTCCGCTCGCAAGATCTACCCATTCAACAGAAAAGGCTGACTGACAGGAGAGAGAGGGATTGCGAAAAAGGCATCTTTCAAGTCAAGGACTGAATACCAAATTCTGGAAGGGGGGATTAGGCTGAGCAAGGTGTAGGGGTTTGGAATGGTGGAGTGGATTGTGTCTGTTTGGGCGTTCATTTCTCTTAGGTCCTAGACAGGTCAGTAGTCATTAGTACCAGGTTTTTTAACAGGGAGGAAGGGAGTGTTCCAGGCTGATTTGTAAGGGACTAATATGCCTGCTTCCCGAAGCTGGGTGATGTGTACTCCAATACCTATGTTGGCCTCAAGAGATATGAGGTATTGGTGGATCCAGACCAGATTGGCTCCACTGGAGACCTGCACTACCACTGGAGGTTGGTGGCTTGCCAGTCCTGAGGGCTTGTCCTCAGTCCATACCTGTGGGATTAGTGACCTCCAAGTGTGGAGGCGTTCAATCTGAGTAAAAGTTTTGTCAAGCCCTTCGAAGAACAAGTATTCATCCCCGAGAGGGGAGGAAAATAGAATATGGGCGGGGCTTTCAGTTACCATCAGGATGGCTCCAGCCAGTCCAAAGGAGACAGAGGCACAGAGTTTTTGAAGCAGGTCTCACCCCAACAGGGGGTATGGGCAGTCCAGCATGACCAAAAAGGAGTGGGTGATGTTGGCCTTACCCAGGTCAGTTATGCGGGCTGGGTCTAAGGGACGGCCTGGGACTCCCTGGTAGCACCCACAATCATTGTTTTTTATTTTGAAACTGGTCCTTGGGGTGTTTTTAAAACTGAAAAAGTGGCACCCGTGTCCACCAGGAAGTCTATGGGTTGGGCCCTCATCTTTACGGTTACCTATGGGCTCCCAGGGGCCTAAAGGGTAGAAACCCTAACACCCTCAGTCCATGGTTTCCCCGATGAGGATGTTAGGCCTCTGTGACTTGGCTGCCTTTGGGGGGCATTCACTGTTCCAGTGTCCCATCTCCTTGCAATAGGCACATTGCCTGTGGAGGCAATCACTCTTCTAGGGTCCCACCTCCTTGAAATAAGCACATTGATTTTGCTTCAAAGGAAACCTGGGTTCTCTGCCTCCCAAAGCTCAAGAATGATCCTGGAGGGTTGCTCTAATAACTTTAGCGTCCACTTAGTGATTGCTATGTCTACAGGTTCCCAAGTGTTAAAAATTCGCAGAGCTATTTCCACCAACTCACTGAGATTTTTCCCTTCCAAACCTTCCAGTTTCAGCATTTTCTCCTCATGTCAGTGGCCGACTATGCAAAAAGGCCACATTTATGGCCCGGCGGTTGTCAGGGACCTCTAGATCAATAGGAGTGTAAGTTCTATAGGCCTCTAACAGCCTTTCTAAGAAAACCACAGGGCTTTCAGTGGGACCCTGAATGACTTCACTAACCTTAGACAGATTGGTTGACTTCTTAGCGGCTGCCCAGAGGCCCTTCAACAGAATCTGGCAGTACTCAAGTAGAGCTCTCCTAACTTCATTCAAGTTAGGGTCCCATGAGGATCAGGGATTCAGGAAACTGGCATCAAGAAGAGCTGCATTAGTGGCAGGCTACCCATCTGGCCCTTCAACCACATTTTGGGCTGCTCTCTGGATGCATTCTTGCTCTTCAGAGGTAAACAAGACCTGTGAGAGTTGCTGATAATCATCCCAAGTAGGCTGGTGGGTGAAAAAGATAGTTTCAAGGAGGAAAATTTGCCCTTGTGGTTTTTTCTGAAAAAGGAGGGTTTTGGGTTTTCCAATAATACAGATCAATGGTAGAGAAGGGGATGTATACCATGAACGGCTGTCCCCCTAGAGCCAGAGTCGGGGCTAACTGATGTAGGGGCAGGATGGGGGCCATCGTAGAAGGGGACCCCACTCCCTGCTGAACAGATGTCGAGTCTGGACTACAGGGCTGGTGTGCGGTCTCCCCGGTCTGTGAGGGAACTCGTGGGGGCCCTCTGGCAACCTCTTTGGCCTGCAGTGATGGAGGAGCCAACGGTGCAAGTGCCTCCACCTCTGACTGGGGATCATATGGAGGCAGATACAAATACTGGGTCTGTAAGGGAGGGCCCAAAATGGGGTCCTCTGGTGGAGGAGGCAAAACAGGGGCTTTGGGCTCTAATTCCTTTGGATTAGGGTGCCCTGTCTTGGGGTGAAGCATCTTAGAACTGGACGGGGAGGCAAAGCGGATATGAGAAGGGGTTAAATGATTGGCACATTTCCGAGCATATGATGGCCCCTCAGAGGCAATGTCAATCCAGACATCAATGTAGGGAATTTGATCTGGGTGACTGGGATGACTGTAAACGATCGTCCGAATGCTGGAAAGAACAGAAAGATTAAAGTTACCCATAGGAGGACACCCAGTTCCAAAGGATAGCCACTCTAATTCACAGAGAGTGTGCAAGGTGTCAGGTTTCACCTTTTCACCATATCCACAGGCATGGCAGCTGAAATCAGAAAGGTTGTTAAGGAGACATTCTAAGGGAATCAGCAGGGTGGATGCTCCCTGACCCATGCCTCTGGAGTGACCAAGAAAAATCTGAACTTTGTCCACAAGGGGTCGCAGAAGGGTTAAGATAGCCAAATCCTGCAAAGTTTCTACTCCTAAATCTAAACTTTGATACCAGGTTCAGGGGAGTCCTGAAGGCCCAGGGGGATAGTCCCATGTGAGTTCCAGCTGCAACCTCCAGTAGTCAAGTTGGGACTGAAGGCAGGGTGGCACCAGGACTCCTGGGACTTCCCACCCAGGGCTTAAAGGACTCAAGTGAGGGCCCCTGTAGTGCGCCTGGAGAAGAGTGAAAATGCCCAAATACAAAGACACACTCCCATGAAGGATAAGAGGAGTGGAGTGGCAGAATAAGTGAACTAAAAAATCAATGGGTTGGAGTTCTGGACCCACCAAGGGATCAGCAGGAATGAGCAATCTGTCCAAGAATTCCACTGAAGCTGGTGGCACCCAACTGTCTGACAGCTGGCAACAGATGCCATGGATATCCACCTCCTTCTGTAGCACACTGGTCCTCCAAGTTCCCTTGGAAACAATGACAACACCTAATGGTGTCTTGGCAAAAGAGGCAAGTGGTGAAGGGAACCAATCTGGTCAAAAGGGTCCTGTAAACTGGAGGCAACTCGCTCCTTAAAGAGGTGAGCAAAGGAAGCTAGACAGAGGGGAGGGGCATGTATTCCTAAAAGAACAGAGTGAAAGAGTTTTAAAGGGACACAGATAAGTTGTTTGGATAAGGAAATTCTTCAAAAGAGAACAAAAGGATAACTGAGGTTGGAAGGAGGAGATAAAAGCAGGTCAGGGCCATGCCTTCCCCAAAGGACCAGTCTGAGGGGGCCATGATGCCAAGTTCAATTCCCCCTAAGAGAATAATCAAACCAACTACTGCCAAGTCAAAAGTGCACCAGGCAATAAGGGATATTGGACACATTAGTGAGTGGGTTTAGAGACAGAAATGATTAATTTACCAGAAAAAGGAAAAGGTAGAAAAACACAGAGATCTCCTCCAGATCGAAATCAGAGAGAGTTCCCTGTAAGAATTGATCTGCGATCCACTCAAGCAGGTGTTCAGGGGCAGTGGACCAGGGTCTTATCCAGTCCTCAAGGAGATTCTGGACAAAGTACTGGAACTGACAGACTAGGCACAAAAAGTACTGACAGGTTTCACACAATCTCACTGGCATGAAAGAGACCTGCAGACTCACACTCTGTCAGTCCAAAGAAGAGGAAAACCAGACAAACTGAAGACCCACTCTCTGTGAGTCCTAAAAGGAAAAACCAGGCCAGAGACAGACCAGAGACTCACCCCTATGAGTCAAGACCAGAAACAGACCAGAGACCCACCCCGTTGAGTCCAAACCAGAGACAGACCAGAGACTCATCCCTGTGAGTCCAGACTGGAGACAAACCAGAGACCTGCCAACAGCATCCTGTGGGGGCACAGGAGGGGAAGTTAATGTCATTTCCGATCTTCCCTCATCCCCCAGATACCAGACAACTGCAGTCCTCAGATAGAAGTATAAAGCCGGCTTGGGGTGGATGATCCCTCCCCAAAATCTCTAGAGAACAGACAGATTTTACAAACTCACCCAGGTGTCACTGATTAATCACCAATTTGGAAGTTTTGGAGACATATGCCCTGGCTCCACACGTCCGAGGACCCCGGGGTGGAGAAATGTCTTCTCTGAGGCCTTCCCCTGGAGCTGTCAGGCAGCAGTGGGCTTACATGGAGGTCCAGGGGTGGCAATCTCACTGGGGCCTCCAAAATGTTGAACCCATCATGGTCTGTAAGAAAAACTCAGACCCCACCTCAGGTATAAATCAGATGGTGATTTATTACACCTGCACAGGGGACCGTCACTTCAAAGAGTATACCTTTTTTCCTTGCTATGTGGCAAGCCAAGCAAAGACAGAAGCGGAACATGGCGGTTTGCTCAGGGTGAGGTTACAGTGTGGTGGTTGGCTCAGGGGGTTGCTGCGTGGTGGTTGGCACAGGGATAGCTTGGGGGACAGCTTGGGAAACTTTGCTTAAGTGAGCTTTCACTATTGTTTTAACTGTAGCTAGGAGTTTTGGGGAACTCAGGGAGCTTCCTTATTCTATTCTGAGACCTGTCCCTGGCAGGTAGGGGGTTGGAGATGTGTAAGAACTCAGGCAGAGGCAGTTAGGGGCCTTTAGGGTTCTTTTTGCTGGTTCAGTTATTGCAACAGACCAGGAAGAGAGAATTGAGGTGAAAATGTGAAGTGACACAGTAGTGATGCAATACTAGCTAAAGGTAGGCAATGATGTTGTCCAAATACAAATTACAAAACACTACTAAGGGAAATACTTCTTAAAGACAGAATTATTTTCATTATATTATAACATTATATCAGTTAAGCTTTTAGTATATAATACAATGAATGAAAAGTAAAACTAATCTCTGTAAATAAGAGGACATTCTTAACTAAAATTTTCAAATTATTATCAACTAACAAAAATGAATGTATATTTGTTAGAACATCTGAATATACGTGTTATACCATATTTGGGAAAAAGTGAACACTAAGGCCAGGAAATACATGCTAAAATTTCAGAAAATGCATTTTAAAATATTCAGAAAAAGAGTCCAATTTTCTGCATAGAACTTATTTTTATGAAGCAATGAACTAAAATTTTAAAAACTTTAATCATAGATAAATGATAATATGAACCTCCCAAAATAATGTTTGAATTAGTGTCAGGGTCTTGACCCGGCAGCAGTGTCCTTCCAGACCTGTGAAAATGGCAGCCATAGACGGGAAAAAATGAAAATAAAAGTGGCGAGAGATAAAAGGAAAGGATATTAAATAAAGTTTTAAAGAGTGGGCATAGGGGGTCCACTGCTAACTTGTGGGGCTTCAACTAGTGGCCCTGAGTACTTGTTTCACCCAGGTTTTATTGAAGGCTATTTCCTTATTTATTTGAAAGGGTAAGCTGAGGACGGGAACAAAAATGTCAGCAGTAAGCTTACTATGAGTAAGCATATTAGTTCTTATTCTGTCCATAATCATTAACTTTAAGGGTCGGGGCATCCTGAGAAATCTGCAACCTGAGCCTGGGTTGGGGTCAGCCTCCTGTCTGCGATCACACTCATAGATCCCATGGGAGAGGTTAATCCCCTGTAGTTCCTCTGTGGAGCAGCGGTGACAGTGTCAGGCCTCCTCTGAAGAACTGGTGGAAAAGAGAAATTTTTCCCTTATCTCCACCAGAAGCGAGGTGGTGCTTAGGTGGGTGAAGGAGCTTGATACCTGCATGTGTCTCCTGAGTTTTCCCTCCATCTTCCCTTTCCCCACAAGAGACAAAGAAGGGGAAGAATGAGGGCTTGGGAACACACAAGATAAGGCCTTGCTGACTTCGTGGAACACTCACAGGCAGGATAAGCGACCCCACTGATATTAAAAATGTTTTTGTATCTAGCTATTATTTTGCTTAACTAAGTACCTCATGTGCCATAAATCTGCTTCTGTATCTGTCAGTTGTGAAATCCAGCAGCTTGTTAACTGCGTCAATTACCCCTATAAGAACTTTGCTTCATACCTGGTCAGAACTGCTCTCCCCTGATCTCTCTGAGACTTGCAGAGACAGCTGCTGGCTGGCTAAATAAAGACTCCATTTGGACCCTGTGAAATTGGCCGTGTGGTCAATTTCTCACACTATAACGTTTTGGAGGCCCCAGCAAGATCTCTGGGTTTTAACCCAGGCAATGCCAGCGGTTATGACTGGGCACACGAGGTGGATTTCACCTAGGGGACAGCCTCTGAGAGATATTCCTCAGCCCGGGTGATAAGCCAACTTCTTTCCCCCTCCCCAACCTGCCAAATTTGGGCACTTTAGCAGAGGTATCCTGTTCGAGTTCTGGTTTCTGGTTTTACGAGTAAGTCTAGTGGGGGCCATTCTCGGGGGCTGAATTCAGCTGCACCCCAGGTGGCTGGTTCCCCTCATAGACAATGGCTGGGACCTCTGGATCTTTGCCGGAGTGGCTGGCCAGATCCCCGATCCCTTTTGGAGTGGTCGACCTGGTCTTCAGGTTTGGGGTTTCAGTCTCTGTCTCCAGGGACTACTCTGTTCTGATTCTGGTACAGTCGACTGTTCTGGGTTCTGGTTTTCCAATGGACTGATCTGATTCTGTTCCTGAGTGCCTGAGAGAGTGAGTGACTTTGGATGTGATTCTGCGCCCCCACGGCTACAGAGTCCGAGTGCATCTTCACCCACAGTTCCATGATTCTATCATAGGGCTTAGTGACAAAATCAACCTTCAGGTTGACCCGGTTCAGGGTTTACATGGCCCGCTGATGCTAAGATAGAATTTTCATCCCTTTGGGACATGGCCAGGCGGGCATCTGAGTGATTTATTTTTGTCTATTTATGTTCTTTTCTGTCTGAATCTTCAGGTTGGTCCCTTGTCTTTTCTGTCGGTTTGCATATTTCTTGTGGTGCCCCCTAGAGGACACTCTCCACCCTCTTTGCTGTGATTTTGATATTGTCTTATTATATACCATAATTCGAAGTTCATCACAGTATTAATTATTCTCCTTGGACTTCAAAGGATTTTCAGGAGCCTATTTTAAAGTGTGAAATAAAAAATAAGCAAAATGTTTGCATAAAATTTAATTATCTCTCATTAGTGCTCATACACACGTTTATAATGAATGTGAAGTTTTCAACATTTAAACATTATTGTTTCATATCACTTGTTATCACATCTAATTCATTAATTGTTCTATAATAGACATTCTGAACCTGGCTTTAAATTTTCATGCTAATTTCCATTAAGTGCCCCATTTGAAACCTTTTATTAGTGAACATGTTACCCTTACTCTTATTTCTTCATTCATTGGCTTCATCGCTTATTTGATTTGTTCCTTATTAGTCACTAGGTTAGGTAACTAAGGTTAGGTAAAGGCAATGTAGACGTCTATAAGATGTAGATTCTATTGCAGTAACAAATACTGTTAATTACATGTGATATAATAAGTCTCATCCAGAGCTGACTAAAACAAAAAAATGTTTGCATGTGGAGTGACTAACAAACACTTGTCAACAAGAGCCTTCCACAGGAGGCTCTGTATTATTAGCTTTAGCCAATGACAGAAGTTTTGCAAAGTAGCACAGAAGATTTGGGTAAGGGGCAGAATTCTATGTAAGAGAGAACACACAATTTTTACTTTATGCTCAATAATATGACATGGTTGAATTATAGGACTGCTACTTGGAAGAGATAAGAAATGAATCTGGAAAGGCCAAATTATGAAAATATGAGGAGCTTGATATTATTTTGGAAGCAATAGAAAACCATCAAAAATTTATTAGCAGAATAGCATCATGATCCATTTATGTTTTAGAAAGTATTCTTCACAGAAATGTGGAGAATGAATTACAGATCAAAGACTGGAAGGCTATTTCAGACAATTAACATACCTTGAGTCTAGCTTGTCTTACCACTTAGTGTGTATTAGTCAAATATGAAATTAGTTATTTTTTCTCTTTCAGTTTCAGAGAAGAAAGACCAGGAATGAAATACATAGTAATACAAAAGGAATTTTAAATGCTAGAAGTGTTTCAGAATCAAAAGTTCTTATAATGCACCCTGCTGGTATTAACACAGTAAACCAGATTACTGATGATTTACTTTAAATGAGTGAAAAATTATTTCAACTAATCATTTTCCATGATAGCTAATGCCTAGAGTGTCTTTCTTTTGCATTTGCTGTTATCCATTTACAAAGTATAGAACTGGAGGGAGAAAAGATGCTCTGCATTCTAAGTAGTTAAACATGAATATACTTCCGTGTTTTCAAAAGTTATTGATAATTATTTTTGAATACAAAGGGAAAAAGAGAAGTTATACCCTTTTATCTATATTAAATGATTAATAAATTTACCTACATATTAGATTTTTAAAATAACTAAATAGACTTAGAGTTCATATGTAAAGAATGTTATATGCAAGGAAGATGAGGCAGGAAAAAGAGAATACATTAAATTATCAATGTGATATTGAGAAAGACAAAACAAATATTACACATAATTGCATTTGGTAGTAACCTTACATGCAGATACAGGTCTTCAAAACAAAATCTGAGATATCCTGGAAATAGAATTTTTGTCAAATTTCAAACAGTTTGAGTCTACTTTTCTTAAGTTAGTTATAAACTCGAAAATTGTGTGCATATAAAGTAAATAACATTAGTAGTAATATATTTTCCTTTTTTTTTTTTTTTTGCATTTATACCTCCCATTATTCCCTTCACCAGAAACCCACCAGCTTTACCCTATAGAACCATGCTTTCTAACAAGAGTACCAAAGGTTTCAAATAACATGAAAGGATTTCATATATTCAAGTATCTATAATGGTCAGAAACTTTATATATAAGGGGGCTAAATTGAATAAGAAGGTAAAAAAATGCATCTCATTTCTCCTAAGCTGTCCCTAACACCAATGTTGCTCTTTGGCAACCAGTGATCGAAGCAATGTTTTGCAATTTCTGTGACCATGTCTTAATTTTAAAAGAATCAGGGCTGAGCACAGGATCTATAATCCTAGCAATCTGAGAGGCCAAGGCTGGTAGATTGACTGAGCTCAGGAGTTCAAGACCAGACTGAGCAAGAGTGATACCCCATCTATTAAAAATAGAAAATACTTTCAGATAAAGAAAGTGTGACAAGGAAGGAAGGAAGAAAGGAAGGAAGGAAAGAATCTGCATTGAATCCTATGTTGCTAACTCAACACAACATTTGACCTTAGTTGTGTCCTAAGTGCGGAACCCAAACTGGGAGTCCTTGTCGCAGAGTCCTCTTCTTAGTGTGGTTCTAATTTAAAGTTTCTCAATGCCAACACCTGATGCAAAATTGGAAACTGGAAGAGATACAGAGGCTGTTATTCTCCAGAGGTGTTTGTGATCAGTTTGGAAAGCAAAGGTGAGATCCATAGGAACTTCTCATTAATTATATGAGAACTGCCTGTTCTCCTTCTAAGAGTATTGGTGAGCATTTTCCCAGAATTACTGAAAGTCACTTTATTTCCCACTAAGTGTTTCTGAACCATTATTTTCAGGCTTAAATCTGAAATCTCTACTGTTAGTTTCCTCAACTTTCTCTCTGGTGCTCAAACTTTTGCTCCCCTAGTGCTTCAAAATAAAGTTGATTCTTGGAGCCTGCAACATAAAAAGAGTAGGAGTTAATTTGGGCCTGTAATGGGCCTCTAAAATGAATAAATAGTGAAGGAGTTTATTCATGTGTGTCCTTCTACTTTCCCTCTAGGTACCATTTCTGAGCTATCGTTGCCTTGGAGTAGAGTCACCAAGATATAGTGGAACCACCCCTTCCAATTAATTCCCTTTGGTCAGACAGCATATTTTTAAAGAATGTTATGGGAGGATCAAGGCCTTCAGGGACTGGCATCTCAGAATATGGAATGTAATCACTTTTCATACTGATTGAAGTAAATGATTGAGTTATGTGAAGATATTCCTCAGAGACTTAAAGAATTGGAATAAGGGAGAGAAAGTTGGGTATGACAAATGGACATTAGATATTCTGCTAAATCATAACACCAAAAGGAATGAACTATGGATGCAGGAAGTAACATGTGTGAACCTCAAAAATACTATGCTGAGCAAAATCAGCCAGACATACATTTCACACAGTGTGCTTTCTCCTATCAGAGATTTCAGAAAATATGAAATGAACATATGGTGGCTAAAAATCACCAATGGCAGATAGAGGTGGGGTTGGGGTAGGAGAACAACTGGAAAGAGGAAAGGGGGGCTATTTAGTAAGATGTAAGTGTTCTCTATCTTTATTGTTACAGGAATGTGAATATTTGCCCAAATGCATTGTTTTAAAATGATTGTGTGCTATCGTATGTCAGATATACTTAATTTGGTAAAAATTGACAAGCAGAATTGATTAGAAGACTTTAATTTTATTTATTTTCAATTTTTTAATTTTTCATATACATGTGTTAATTAGGTTTCCACTTTTTGCCTTCACAGAATTTAAAAGGCTTAGAATTTAATAACGATAACAATGTTTAAGATAAGGACTAAAAACAAAAATCATGTAAATAATGAACAAAGATAAATACATTCAGAAAGGAAAATAAACGATTACTGCATACAAATATTAAGCAATATTAATAATAATGATGATGATGCCAAGAAAGTAACATTCACATTTTCAAATAAGAGTATGTCTATTATAGAATGCTTTGACAGTGAGGCTCAGTATGAAGTCATCAGTTAACTTCTTATTTTTTCCCCAAAGTCTCAAAAAATAGACAACTAATATTATATAAATAAAAGTAAAAGAGAGTTTAAAAAAACAGATCATGCCAAATCTTATAGACAATAGAAAAAGAAGAAATATTTTAAAACATTCTACTTGATCTCGATACCCCTGATATTGAAATTGGAGAAAATATATTGTTATAAAGAGAAATTGCAAACATATATCACTTATAAATGAGAATGCAATATCCTAAACAATATATTGACAAGTTGAATTAAAAATTAATGTTTAAGTAATGTACTTATTGAGTATAATTGATGTGAGAATTAGTCACTATTTTCTTTCCTTTTTTATTTTTGTTTTCTTTCCTTCAACCCCTCCTTCCTTCTCTCTCTGTCTGCTCTCCCCTTCTCCATTCCCCTGAGTCATTAATTGTCATTAATTGTCCTCAAATCAAAGTTGAATACATAGGATTCATACTTCTCCATTCCTGTGATGTTTCACTAAGAATAATGTGTTCCATCTCCATCCAAGTTAGTACAAATGCTGCAACATCTCCATTGTTTTTGATGGCTGAGTAACATTCCATTGTATACATATACCATAGCTTACCAATCCATTCCTGGGTTGAAGGACATTTAGGCTGTTTCCACAATTTAGCCATTGTAAATTGGGCTGTGATAAATAGCCTAGTATAAGTGTCTTTATAATAAAAGTTATTTTTTTCTTCTGGATAAATGCCCTGTAATGGGATTGCGGGATCAAATGGGAGGTCTAGGTTGAGTTCTTTGAACTTTCTCCATACTTCCTTCCAAAAAGGCTGTATTTGTTTGCAGTCTACCAGCAGTGTTGAAGTGCTCCTTTGTCCCCACATCTGCGCCAGCATCTGCAATTTTGAGATTTTGTGAGATAGGTCATTCTAACTGGAGTTAGATGGTACTTAGGGTACTTTTCTCTTCTCTAATACTTAGGGATGATGAGCATTTTTTCAAGAGTTTACTGGCCATTCATCTGTCATCTTTACAGAAGATTCTATTCATCTCTCTTCCCCATTAAAGTATGAGATTATTGGTCTTTTTCTTGTAGATTAATTGAAGTTCTGTATAGATCCTGGTAATTAAACTTTTGTCAGATTCAAAATGCACAAATATCCTTTCCCATTGTGTAGGTTGTCTATTTGTTTTGGTTGTTGTCTCCTTGGCTGTACAGAAGCTTTTCAGTTTAATTAAGGAGAGTAATTCGATTAGGAGACTTTTAATTTATAAATTATTTTAAATACATGGAAAGTTTCCCAAACCCAGTTCTATAAGTAAATTATAACTTGAATTTCTTTCATGGAAGATTAATGCTAACAGGATTCAGAGCCTGTAAAGTAAGTACAAGCAATTAGACTCAATGTCTTAATCCGTGCAACTCTCCAGGTGAAACCTATTCTGTAGGATCTAATTTATTTGCACATTTTACACCTTTGATTACAGCACTTTTGTAATAAGCACCTTCTTATTCATCTTCCAAGGTATGTTGCAAGTGGTGATTTCTCTTGCAAGGTTACTTTGATATTTAAAATTAAGATTTTCTACGTCTTTTTTGTCATAGCATCTATTACATTACATATAATAATTATGAGGTTACATGTTCATCTCTGACAGCTTCAGCAAAGCAAAATACTTAAGAGCAAATGCAACACTTAGTAATTAACACACATATTGAAATAATTCATGTCACTATATCTAGCAAGGTTCACTTGCTCAAGTCATTTAGTGCACAAAACTGTCATTTATGAAAGAGATAATGGACAAAGACAGAATTTAAAATTTTGGATTGAAGAAGGCAGTTTACTAGTAGAAAGTAGAAATATATACTCTTAAGAGAAGAACATAGAGGGCTGCAGAGTACAGAGAGAGACTTACTAAACCTAATATGATATCAAAACACCCAAGAGGTTATGAACTAATATAACTAAAGACTGTATTCAATTTTCGCATTCACGTTCCAATAGCATGTTATTTATATCCAAACTTTGTCTCCTTGTCTTGACAATAACAAAATCTCTGAAGCATATCCTTGAAGGCTTCTTTCACTTGCTGGTTCCTTAGGGTATAAATGAAGGGGTTGAGTAAAGGGGCAACAGAGGTATTGAGCACAGCTACTCCTTTAGTTAAGGTCACCCTTTCCTTTGCCGATGGTTTCATATACATAAAGATACAACTCCCGTAAGTAATAGAGACAACAACCATGTGTGAGGAACAAGTGGAAAAGGCCTTTGTTCGTTGTTGAATAGATGGGAATTTTAGAATGGTCTTGATGATATATATGTAGGAGAGTACTATCAACAACAATGTGATGACAAGTGTCAGCACAGCTAAGATAAAAGTCATCACTTCTATGAAATGGGTATCTGTGCAAGAGATCTGCAGAATGGGAGAAGAGTCACATATAAAGTGATCAATAGTTCTGGAAGCACAGAAGTCCAGCTTGAGGCACAAGGCCGAAGGCGGAAAGATGATTAGGAATCCAGTTACCCAAGAGCTGAGGACAAGCTGGTAGCATACTTTGGGACTCATAATGATTGGATAATGCAGGGGTTTGCAGATAGCGACATAGCGGTCATAGGACATGGCAGCCAGAAGGTAAAATTCTGTAACTCCAAATAAAAAAAAGAAGAACCACTGAGTTGCACAACCATTATAGGAAATCGTTTTGTCTCCAGTCAGGATACTTATTAGTAATCGTGGAATGCATGCTGTTGTGAATGAAATTTCTAAGAAGGAGAAATTCCGAAGGAAGAAATACATTGGAATCTTGAGATTGGGATCCAGCAGAGTGAGAAGAATGATGATAAAGTTCCCTATGAGGCTCAAGATATAATTAAAAAACAGGAAAAGGAAAATCACAATTTGTAGCAGAGGGTCATCTGTCAGTCCAAGCAGAATGAACTCTATCTCCATCGATTGGTTCTTCATTTTTTCTTTTTCTCTCCAAATCTACAGAAAACAAAAACCAATGTCACAAGTAAGAAAAGGCATTGTTTTCATTCTCACCTGCAGAAAGTTCCATATTCAACAACTTACATGTGTTCCAATGTTTTACAAAGCAACTTCAAGTTCATCAAAATGAACTTGTCCTGCTCTTCACTCATGTTCATGGGAGTGCTGAGGTTCTTCTCTTGTCCAGAGTTGAGGAATTCCTACTTAGCGTATTGTAAGGAGGCTCATCAGTTTGTTGAAATAAATGTTCTATAATTTGGTTAGTGGCAATCTATGATCCAGCTTTCAAACACTTTATCCAAATTGGTTGTTAAATATCTAATTTTTTTTAATTTCTGAATTTAGTTGATACTTGAAGTAATTTGTTACACAAGATATTTATTCATTCATTATCAGTTCCATTTCATTTACTTACCTTTTTGCTTATTTTCCTTCAGTTTTTCTTATTACATCTATTTGTATACTTTTCAACCACATTTAGATTGACATTAACATAAATAACTTTCCAGTAATCCATTAACAATGCCTCAATTCTATATGATAGAAATAAAACAAACAGAAAATTAAAATCAGCCCTCATATATTTTATCTTCCTTTTTTCTTTAATACACTTATATTTGTCTCATATTTCTTTCTTGTACAAATATACTAAGATGTTAAGTCATTTTATTTCAAGTACAGTATAAAATGACTTGAGTGCTAGTGAGGTTCTTGTTACTGATATTGCAACTATATTCCATAATTACTGTTTATAATTCTTTTTAAAATTATTTTATTTACAAACACTACAGAAAAATACTTCTTTGTCTTGGCCAATTTTCAGAATTGACAAGCAATCAATATTCATAAGAGCTTTCTTTTATTTTCATATTACTCTGTTTAATATGTTAGCTATAATGTTAAAAATGCCACACAAGTGATATTTTCTTTTTGGTTAAAATTTTTAAATATATTTCTCTCAGTTTTTAGATAACTTGGTATTATTTTATTTACACATATTCTTTTTAAAGTTACTGAATCCCTAACTTTTGTTTTAAATATA
>CAUYRH010062181.1:0-30183 GCA_963574655.1 Perodicticus potto
GGGAGGGGGATGGAGCTGTCACTGGAGGGAAGGAGAGAGGGAGGGGGATGGAGCTGTCACTGGAGGGAAGGAGAGAGGGAGGGGGATGGAGCTGTCACTGGAGGGAGGGAAAGGGAGGGGGATGGAGCTGTCACTTTGCACTCTGGGGTCCCTTGCCCAAGGATTCTAATTATGGAAGGTATAGCACATCATCCAGGGTGGGTCTTGATCTGGAACTCTTCAGGTAGCTTTCTCTCCTACCTTTTTGTTTGTTTGTTTGTTTGTTTTTATTGTTGTTGTTTGTTTTTGAGATAGAGCTGCTGTGTCACACTGGGTGGAGTGCTGTAGTGTCATAGCTCTCAGGAACCTCAGACTCCTGGGTTCAAGCAATCCTCCTGCCCCAGCCTCCCAGGTATCTGGGACAATAGGTGTGTGCCACAGTGCCTGGCTAATTTTTCTATTTTTAATGGAGACAGGATCTTGATCTTGCTTAGAGGTCTCAAGCTCTTGAGCTCAAGGGATCCTCCTGCCTCACCTCCCAGAGTGCTGGGATTATAGGTGTGAGCCACCACACCTGGCCCTTATTCCTACTTTTAATGAAATGCAGCGCTGGGCGGCGCTTGTGGCTCAAGGAGTAGGGTGCTGGCCCCATATGCCGAGGGTAGCGGGTTCAAACCCAGTCCCGGCCAAAAAACTGCAAAAAAAGAGAAATGCAGTGCCATTATTGGTTTAATTTGCTATGAATTCCTGACCCTTGAATCCTGGCTCATTGATGGTTCTAGGTAGTTGGGGTGTAGGGGCGGGGGTCCCTTTGGGGCAGGAGTCCACTTGGAAGGTTGGGGGAGACTCCAAGGTCAGTCAGGGCCTCCTCGAGGGGCACATGTACCTGATATGGAAAGTAGGAGTTGCTGCTGAAAGCCAAGTTCACAAACCTGTGTGAGCAAAGCTCTGGGGACTGAGTGGGCCTTGCCCCCACTGTGCTGTTATCAGCTGTGGCTGATTTCAGACTGGAACTGAAAGAAGTAGATGGGGCTGGAGCCAGGAGCAAGGGCTGATGTGTACATCAACAGGTCACCACTGGAAGCCTGGCTGGCAGGAGTGTGAGCTCAGCTGTGCACCCCCTCGGAGGAGATGGTCATCAGGCAGGACAGGAGTTCTGGGGAACTGTCAGCTGGAGGGTCAGATCAGGACAAGCCAAGACCTTGAGAGCATCCTTAGTGCAAAAGGAGTAGATTTTTGGCACCTGTATGGACAGATGGGGTGGGTGGGGCCCAGCTAGTCCTGCTGTGAGCTTCCTGGGCCTGTGTGTGAGTAGCTGCGTGACTAATTATGTAACATGAAGATGGCTCTCGGCTCTTCAGACCTTCAGCCATTATTTTCATAGTTGTGCTTTGAGATACTAATATTTTTTAAGTGCAAAATTACCCAGCAACCTGCATTTAATGTATTGGCTCAGCTCACTCTGGAAGTTGGGAGGGTGAGACATTTGCAGAAATCAGCCCCCGGGAGCATGATAGCTACACACGCCCATGGGGGTCTCTTATTTGTTGTAGTTGAAGCAAAAGCATGTTTTGATTTTTAATTGCTTTCACAGGAGTGGCTTTCGGAAGGCTGTCCCCACGTGGGGACTCTTCTCTCCTGGGCGTTGCTGGGAATCCCAAGTGTGTCTCCCCACCAGTGGCATTCTCTCTGTGGAACTGTCTGTGAATGGTGACTGCAAATCTGATCCTACCTTAAAGCCATCAGGAAGGCTTGCAGTTTACACAGTGGCTTGTCGGAGGGGCCTGTGCAGAGTGTCATGAAAGCGTGCTTTCCAAAGTACCTGTTTTGGAAATTGATTGTTTTATGCCTTGGTTTCTTAAGGCCCATGAGAGCTGTGCTCTTCTTCAAGAGAGGGCCACCTGCTGATAACTGGTTCCCGCAGTTGTCACCTGGAGTTGTCACCCCATTCTAGTGCCACTGTTGAGGATCTCCCTAGCAAGGAGGGTGTGGGAGGAGGGGCCCCCACAGGCTTGTACAGGGGTATTTGCTGGCCGGGACCTGGCTCTGTGGGGTGCTCAGGCTGTGTCTCTGGACTCTCCTCTCTTCTTGCCCCATTGCATCTCCTTCTACATTCCCTGTGTCCCTCCATTTCGAGGTGTGCTGTCCCCTAGGACAGCGTGGTCTAACTGACTCCTGCTGAGTTAGTTTATGCCGTCCCCACGCGGTGCCCACCACTGAGGCAGAGCATGTGATCAGCAGCCCCTCCCACCAGGTGGGCCATTCCCCGGGGAGAGCACAGAGTCATCACCAAAAAAGGCAGTAGGGATATTGGGTGACATCCCCCCCACCCTGCAGGTGCACACGTGTGTATGAGGGGGCAGAGGCAGGTGTGGGGACGACGGCTGTGCAGGCAGGTCACACGTGCATCTGTGCGGGCACAGGCCTTCCTGGGGGAGAAGACTCAGGATGGAGGACGGTGTTTGTAACCAGTTGGGGTCCAGACGATGGTAGTGGGTTTGGGGAGACCCAAGGATTTGCTGAGATGAGTGATGCGGCAGGACCTCTGAGGGCCAGGGGTGTCCTGCTGTGTTCAGAAGGTGGTTTCGACTCCGACAGTGTCCTAGAGACTGGTCGTTCTTGTGGGAGGTCCCACTTTTGGACTGGATGAGAAGGGGTGAGGCCAGGCAGAGGAGGAGGGGGGTCACACATCTGAGCTGGGGGAGGTGGTAGGACAAGTGGGCCTCGAATGGAGGGCCTCAGAGTCCTCGGCCACCTAACTGCACCCTCACAATCACCCCCCTCACAAACTGGGAAACTGAGGCACAGGGAGCAAAGGAGCAGGACAGCAGCGGGCACCGTCCTAAGCAGCGTTTCCGGTTGCCCCACGGGCCCACTTGGTTGCTTTCCACACTGCTGTACCTGCCTCCTCTGGTCTCCAGCCTGTTGCCTGCCTGGCCCCAGGGACCCTGCGTCTCCCTGCTCAGCCTGGGGTGGGAGGTAGCTGACCCTCCGTGGAGCTATGCCCTGTCCTGCTCTCTCCCAGCCCCTGCCTGACAGAGGCTGTGACAGGTACACCTTGTGGCTTATTGAGGAAGCTGCCCCCAGAGCCCTGGACTGTGACCCCCAATCTATTGGTCAGGGCAGGTGGTATGGGTAATGGTGGAAACAACCAATCAAACATGTGCACCTTAGAGATTGGGTCTGGCTGTGGCCAGAAATAAGATGGGTGCCCTTAGGAAGTTGTATCTTTGGCCATCCCTCTGCCCCCTGCCCCAAACCTGTCCCTGCCTGACACCTGGTGTCCTGGGTTGTGCAGTGAACACCGCTCCCCACTCAGGCCCAGCTTCAGCTGCCCCAGGACTGGATCATGGTCAGAGGTGGCTGTGCACTGATAGGGGAGGCTGAGGGCGCAGTGTCCAACTGTGAGGCCCTGGAATTGCTGGGGTAGGGGGCGAGTGGTTCTCAAGGGTTTCCTCTTGGGACCCCTTACAGTCTTCAGTTGTTGAGGACACAAAGAGCCTTTGATTACAGGGGCTGTATTTATTACTGTTTATCAGATTTGTGTTTGAAACTAAGGTATTAAAAATATATATTAATTTTCTGAGATATACCAAACATAAACCATTAGGGTAACATAAATAGCATGTTTTTTATTTAAAAAAATCACTATTAATTTACTGAGATATACCAAACATAAACCATTAGGGTAACATAAATAGCATATTTTTCATTAAAAAAATCACTATTAGGACCATGTACGGTGGCTCACGCTTGTAATCCTAACACTCTGGAAGGCTGAAGCTAGAGGATCCTCTGAGCTCAGGAGTTTAAGACCAGCCTGAGCAAGAGCAAGACCCCGTCTCTAATAAAAATAGAAAACTAGCTGGGCGTTGTGGCAGGTGCCTGTAGTCCCAGCTACTTGGGAGGCTAAGGCAAGAGGATTGCTTGAGCCCAGGAGTTTGAGGTTGCTGTGAGCTATGCTGATGCCACTGCACTCTACCCAGGGTGATGGAGTGAGACTTTGTCTCAAATAATAATAATAATAATTTATAAAAAACACTATTACAAACCCAGTGAAGCAGGCTGCTGCCACACTGCAGCCGTTTTGCTGTGACTGGTTTGACGGTGACAGCTGTGTGGTCTCCTGGCTTCCAGGAACCGTCTCCTTCCGTATCACACAAGAAACCGCCAGGGAGTAAAAAAGGCAACTGTGTCTTAGGATCATTACAAGGACAGTTGTGACCTCTGGGTTCCCTGAGGACTTCTAGGTTAGGCATTAGGCAGGATTCTCTGCCTTGAGAAGGAGGGTGTTTTTGGTTTTAAAGAAAATCCTTTATGTTTTTATTTAAAAAATTTAATCTTAAATGCAGTTTACTGTAGAGTAGTTGATACACCCATGATTCAGAATTGAAAAGCTGTGGTAGTTTCAGCCCCAGGCTCCTGTGTCCAGCCAGGGCCACCACTGGGTCCAGTGCATGCCAGCCCCTCAGGGCAGCTCTCCCGCAAGTTTCATTTTCTTACCCCACCTGCCTTAACTCTTTCTAGTACACATGGCGGCAGTGGGGCCCATGCGGGGGAGCACCAATGTGCATCCGGCTGGCTCCCCAGTGCAGCCATGTGGCCGTGCCCTATGTGCAGGCTTGGATGGGCACCCAGCCTTCTTTTGCTTTTATGAAACAGCGTAGCAAGGACACAGTCCTGCCCTACATCATGCTGCATGTGAGACCAGGAGATGGAAATGAAGGGGTCATACTGCTGGTTATTGCCACTTCTCAGCAGGACAGACCCTGTTTTCCATGACTATCTCCACACGCTGTGCCCCTTTGCCAGGCTTTTAGGGAAAAGGGATTCTCGGTGCAATTTGATTTGTATTTCTTTCCTTGTAAGCAGAGGTTACTCATCTTTTCATGTGTTAAAGAGCTACTTGTTTTTACTTTTCTGTGAACTCTTACTATCTTTTGCCCTTTTTTTCGACTGGGCTGTTTATCAGTGTTAGGCATATTAATCCTTGGTGATACATGCTGAAATATTTCCTTCCCAGATTGTCATTTATCTCTGACTACTTATGGAGGTTTTTGCCTTGCAGAAATTAATTTGTAGTGTAATCTGTCTTCCTTCATGCTTCCAATTCTTTCACATAAATGCCCAGAAGTGGGATTGGTGGTCTCACGGTGATTCTGTTTTTGGATTTTTTTCTATTTTGAGACAGTCTCAAGCTATTGCCCTGGGTAGAGTGCTGTGGTGTCACAGCTCACAGTAACCTCAAACTCTTGGGCTTAAGCGATTCTCTTGTCTCAGCCTCCCAAGTAGCTGGGACTACAGGCACCTGCCACAATGTCCGGCTATTTTTTGGTTATAGTTGTCATTGCTGTTTGGCAGGTCTGGGCTGGATTTGAACCTGCCAGCTCCGGTGTATGTGGCTGGTGCCTTAGCTGCTGAGCTACAGGCACCGAGCCTGTTTCTGGATTTTTGAGGTGCTGCTGTGCTGTTTTCCTGGGGCCGTGGCTTGTGCAGTCCCTGGCCTGGGAGCTGAGGTCAGGCCAGTGCATTTGCCTGAGAGCACAGTGGGCAGCAGCTCTGCAGGGCCATGGCACCTCGGCACCCCCCAGGTGGTGCTGCTGGTGGGGAGGAGCCAGGACACCCTCCACTACATCTTCCAGCTCCTGATGACTGTGACGACCCTTCCTGAGCATCTGTTTTTTTTTGTCTTTAAAAAGTGAGGCTTGTGGTAGTAGCTGCTCCTATGGGCAAACAAGGTCAGTGAGGGACCACAGGCAGCCTGGAACAGGTGCTTGGCCTCCACTGCTGTGGGCTGGGGCGATTATCCAGCCCACTCCTGCCCGCGTTTTTCCCCCATGCAGCCCTATCTGGCCTCGCTGCTGTTTCTCCACCAGAGCTCCCTGTGCTGTTTTTGCCCCTACAGATCAGCACCCTTCCAGGGCTCCTTTCTGGCTTGTTCTGGCAGAAGGACTCTGCAGGTGCTGCCTCCTGTTTGCCAGCATCCTTCCTCTGGTGCCTCATCTGCCTCCTTGAACACTCAGTGGCAGGCCCACTTGTCACCGTAACTCCTGAGCATCCTGCCTCCCGGCTGCAGGCCTCCCTGGCAGCTTCCTACGCACTCTTGCCCAGTCCTTCTGGGTTGACAGTCCCGTGCAGCCTCTGGGCACAGCACGTTGCGGGCCCAGCTTGTTAGGGCCCACCTGGCTCTGGGGCAGCAGGTGGCTCTTCTGTGTGACTGGGTTGCTGGGCAGCACTGGGCTGGTGGGTGGTTATCTGGTTGGCAGGTACAAGGCGGACCTCAAATTCTTTTGACTTTGCTTTTAAAGTATTTTTCCCTGTTCACTGGACCGTGGGTCTTACAGCCCCTGGCTGCTAGGTTGTCTTGGCCAGCTGGGCTTCTGGCATCCTGTTGCCAGCAGAGCAACGGGTCCACCTCTTCCTTGCCATGTGTTGGGTTAAACAAGAAAAGTGTTTCATGGTGTGCTACCCATGTCGGGGCTTGGTCTGCCGGGGTGGGTGGGGGATGGGTTCTCATAGGTCTGGCGGGGCCCCTTGGCCTCAGCTGGGCCATTAAAAAAAAAAAAAAATACAGGTTACAGGGAGAGAAAGTGGCAGTTTGGAGGCTCTTATTACCTGAGGGGCTGTTTAAGACCCCATGCTTTTGCTTTGGGGTTAGGTTTGCCTGGGGCTAGGAGCTTTATTAAAATCTTCCTGGCTCACCCATTTATTTGCTGCCAGTTCTTTTGTTATTATTATTGGGGTAAAATATACATGCATAATTTATCATCATTACCATGTTTTCTTTTTGAGGCAGGGTCCCACTCTGTCACCCAGGTTGGAGTGCCATGGCATCCTCATAGCTCATGGTAGCCTCCAACTCCTGGGCTCAAGCCACCTTTCTGCCTCAGCCTCCTAAGTAACTACAGGTCTATGCCACCACCACACCCTGTAATTTTTAAATCTTCTGTAGAAATGGGGATCTTGCTATTGCTCAGGCTGGTCTTGAACTGTTGGGCTCAAGCAGTCCACCAGCCTTGGTTTCCCAGGATGCTAGGATTACATCACACCTGGCTCATCTTTACCAGTTTTAATCACACAGTTCAGCAGGAGGTACATTTATATTCTTTTTTTCCCCTTCATCTTTTGCTTCTCTCCTCTCCTTCCTGGCCTCTGATGACCACCAGTCCACCTCTGATGACCACCAGTCCACTCTCATTCCCCTGAGGTCCACCTCCCTTGACCACCAGTCCACTGTCATTCCCCACGAGGTCCACCTCTGATGACCACCAGTCCACTCTCATTCCCCTGAGGTCCACCTCTGATGACCACCAGTCTGCTCTCATGAGGTCCACCTCTGATGACCACCAGTCCCCTCTGTCCCCACGAGGTCCACGTTTTTAGCTCCCATGTGAGTGAGAAGCGGTGCATTTGTCTTTCTGTACCCAGCTTATTTCAGGTAACACTGTGGCCTCCAGGCCCATCTGTGCTGCTGTAAATGTCAGGATTTCATTCTTTTTTACGTCTGGATAATACTCCACTGTGTGTGTGTGTGTGTGTGTGTGTGTGTGTGTATATATATATATATATATATATATATATATATATATATATATGCACCATGATTTCTTCATCTGTTCACCACCGATGGGCACCGATGGGCATCTGTAGTTTGGCTGCTGTGAATAGTGTTGCAGTGGACACAGGCACAGGTGTCTCCTTCCGTACCCACTTACTTCCTTGCGGGTTTATGCCCAGCAGGGGAATTTGAGGATCGTATGGTCGCTCTGTCTTCAGCTGTTTCAGGAGCCTTTGGACCCTTTGTACTGTTTTCTGTCGCTGCTGTACTAATTACCTCCCCACCGCAGTGCACGAGGGGTCCCCTTTCTCCACATCTTTGCCAACACTTTATTCCCTTTTTGATAAAAGCTCTTTTAACTGGAGTGAGGTGATCTCTTGCTGTGGCGTGACTTGCATTTCTCTTGGTGATTGGTGGAGAGAGCACTTTTCCCACGTACCCGGTGGTCATATGTGTGTCTTGAGAAATGTGTTTGGATCTTTTGGTCTTTTAAAACTCAGACTGTTTACTTTTCTGCTGTTGAGTTGTTTGAGCTCCTTATTTATCCTGGCTATTAAACCCTTATCAGACGGATAGGTTTCAGATGTTTTATCCCATTCTGGGGGTTGTCTGTTCACTTTGTTGGTGGTTCCCTTTGCTGTATGGAAACTTGTTAGCTTGGTGGGGTCCCAGTTGTCTATTTTTGCTTTTGTTGCCTCTGCTTTGGGGAGTCTCACACAAAAGGATCTCGGGCCAGACCAGTGTCCTGGAGCGTTTCCCCGTTGTTCTCTTCTAGTAGTTTCATAGTTTCTGCTCTTCAGTTCTTAATATATTTTAATTTGACTTTTGGGTATGATAAGAGACAGGGTCAAGTTTCATTTTTCCACAAATGTTTATCCAGTTTTCCCAGCAACATTTATTGAAAAGACTCCTCTTTTCCCATTGTGTGTCCTCGGCACCATTGCCAAAGATGAGTTGGTGGTAAGTATGTGGGTCTGGACCTGGATTCTCAATTCTGTTACATTGCTTGCTATCTGCTTTTAAGCAAGTACCATGCTGTTTTGGTTACTATAGCTTTGTACTCAGTAGTGTGAAGTTTTTAGCTTTGTTCTTTTTGCTCAAGGTTGCTTTAGCTGTTGAAGTCTTTTGTGGTTCCATGGAAATTTTAGGATTTTTTTTTCTATTTATGTGAAGAATGTTTCTGGTATTTTTTTTTTCTTTTTTGAGACAGTCTAACTTTGTTGCCCTTGGTAGAGTGCCATGGCATCATAGCTCACAGCAACCTCAAACTCTTGGACTCAAGCGATTCTCTTGCCTCAGCCTCCCAAGTAGCTGGGACTACAGGCACCCGCCACAATGCCTGGCTATTTTTAGAGATGAGGTCTCCCTCTCGGTCAGGCTGGTCTTGAACCTGTGCACTCAGGCAATCCACCTACCTCAGCCTCCCAGAGTGCTGGGATCACAGGCATGAGCCACTGCGCCTGGCCTTGTCTTCGGTATTTTGATGGGATTTCACTGAATCTGTAAATTGTTTTGGGCGATATTGTAATCCATGAGGATGGGATATATTTTTACTTTTTTAGTGTCCTTTTCAATTTCTTTCATCAGAGTTCATAGTTTTCCTTTTATAAATCTTTCACTTCTTTGGTTAGGTTAATTTCTAGGTTTGTTTTTTTGTAGTTATTGTAAATGGGATTGCTTTCTCGATTTTTATTTTAGATTGTTCATTTTTTTTTTTTTTTTGAGACAAAGCCTCAAGCTGTTACCCTGGATAGAGTGCTGTGGCATCACAGCTCATAGCAACCTCTAATTCCTGGGCTCAAGCAAGTCTCCTGCCTCCGTATCCCAAGTAGCTGGGACTACAGGCGCCCGCCACAACACCCGGCCATTTTTTGGTTGCAGCCGTCATTGTTGTTTGGCAGGCCCAGGCTGGATTCGAACCCGCCAGCTCAGGTGTATGTGGCTGGCGCCTTAGCCCTTTGAGCCACAGGCGCTGAGCCTAGATTGTTCATTTTTAGTATATATAAAGGCCACTGGCTTTATTTACTTATTTGTTTATTTATTTTATTGTTTGGGATTCATTGAGGGTACAAAGAATTAGGCTACAGTGATTGCATTTGCTAGGTAAATTCCCTCTTATAATAGTGTCCTTGCCCCCAAGAGCTGTGACAGACACTATAAGCCCCACCCCCCACCCACCTCCCCTGTCCCTGCTCACTCATTCCTCAACCCCACCTCTTATATTATTTCATCTGCTGCCTGCATATTAGAATTGAGTACATTGGATTCTTGCTTCTCTGTTCTTGTATTGCTTTACTAAGAAGAACGTGTTCTACCTCTATCCAGGTTAGTACAAAAGATGTAAAGTCTCCATCTTTTTAAATGGCTGAATATTCCATGGTATACCTATACCACAGCTTGTTAATCCATTCCTGGGTTGTTGGGCATTTAGGTTGTTTACAAATTTTGAATGCACTGTTTTGTTTTTGTTTTGTGACAGAGTCTCACTATGTCACCCTGGGTAGAGTGCCACAGCTCATAGCAACCTGAAACTCTTGAGCTTAAGTGATTCTCTTGCCTCAGCCTCCCAAGTAGCTGAGACTACAGGTGCCTGCCACAACACCCAGCTATTTTTCGGTTGTAGTTGTCATTGTGGTTTGGCAGGCCAGGGCCAGGTTTGAACCTGCCAGCCCCAGTGTATGATGTGGCTGGCATGCTAGCCGCTGAGCTATAGGCACGGAGCCTGAATGCCCCTGTTTTTTGTATGTTGATTTTGTATCCTACAACCTTACTAAATTTAATAGTTCAAATAGTTTTTTGGTGAATCTTTATAGATTTTTCTAGGTATAAGATTTTATCGTCTGTGAACAAGGCTAATTTGGCATCCATATTGGAAAGGAAGAAGTTGAATTAGCCTTGTTTGCAGAAGGCATCCAAATTGCTGCCAGGTCTTTGGTGCCAGGCCGTGCGCTGGCCCCAGGAATGTGGCACTTGCAGGTCAGTATGCCCACAGGTGCACTGGGTGCCGTGTTCCCCAGCTGGAGTGCCCTGCAGTTGCCATGCGAGGGGTGTTGGGAGCCCTCCTGGCGAGGATGGTTGGGGTGCTCCAAACAGGAGAAGGGGCTTGGGGCTGGTTTTGCAAGGTCTTCTTCGTGGGTTATTGGTTTGTCACTAGAGACTAAGGGGCTCCTCCCTGAAATCCATAGGTGGCCCATCTGCTGAGAGCTGTGAACAGGGCCTTCCCCTGGCTGGTCCCCAGAGCTGGCTCCCCTCCTGGCACCCTGAGTCACACCCTCCTTCCTGGCTTCTCTGCCTTGAGTGGGATATGGGATAGGGGAGAACAAGAGGTGGATGGCGATAGGTGGGGTCCCCTCAGCGACAGTCTGCTGACCCCAGGAGCATGGAGACTGTCAGGCTGCCCTGGCCTCACGGGGCCACACCTTACTCCTGGCCCTTTCCTTGGGAGAACTCAACCGACAACAAGGCCACATACAAGTGGAAAGTAGGACCGAGGCTCCTTCTGGACTACCCAGACCACTTTATTTTCTTATTTTTTATTTCAGAGACAGGATCTCTCTCTGATGCCCAGGTTGGAGTGCAGTGGCTGGATCGTAGTTCACTGCAGTCTCACACTCCTGAGCTCGAGCCCTTCTCCTACCTGCAGAATAGCTGAGATTACAGATGTGTACCACTTGGCCAGTTTATTTTTCTGTATTTTGTAGAGAGAGGGTCTTGTTGCTGGTCAGACTGGTCTCGAACTCCTCACCTCAAGTGATTTTTCTGCCTCAGTCTCCCAAAATGCTGGGATTACAGGTGTGAGGCATCATGCCCTGTCCCGACCTCCTATAGTGGGTGAGCAAGTTCTGGGACTTGTTCGTGAGCTCTTGTTAAGTGAGGCATTTATGGCCCTGGGACAGGGGATAGTCAGCTATGGCCCAGGGGCCAACCCCGCCTGCTGCTGCCTGTTTCTGCCTGTTTTTATTGGCACACAGCTACACATTGTGCACCACAGTGGGGTTGGGAAGTTGTGCAGAGGCTGTGTGGCCACTGAACCTAAGATATTTTCTACCTGGCCTTTTATAGAGCAGGTTTGCTGAGCCCTGCTCCAGAGCGGCCTCCCATGTACTCTGCCACCGCCTTTTCATGAAGCAGCTTGGGAAGCAGCCTGCGTCCAGACGGCTGACAGCCCCCAACTGCTTTCGGCTTTCAGGAACTTGGGCGAGGGCAGTGGCAGGAAGACGTGACGAATCTGGGGGAATCCAGAAGGTGCTTCCTTCCAGCCGTCTTGTTGGCTGGATCTTCCCAAGTCCCGGTTGCTAAGGGTGACGGAGAGAGTTGGGAAAAAGCATGCTTCCACCAGGGACGAATTCTGGGTTTCCTGTCGCTTAGTTGTTTGCGTGGGTGACACAGAGGTTTTTGCCTGCCTACCTGCTCCTAAAACGTAGGGTCTCTTGCTGGCTTTGTTTGCGTAAGTGGATATCCGTGTGGTCACTCTGCCGGCTCCCCAGAGAGGGTGGGCCTGTGAGCTACGTGTAGGGTGTTGGCTGCATTCCTAGAGGCCTGTGCTGGGGAGGGGAGGCCGGCTGGTGCTGAGCTGCCCCCAAGGCCGTCTTGGGTTCCAACAAGCTCAGGCTGTGGCCCTGGACAGTGGAGTCAGCTTGCATCCCTGTTGTGCATTTCTCTCTTACCTGCCTCCCAGCCTCAGTTTCCCCGCCTGTCAGTTTGACGCTAGCGCTTCCCTCTGAGCACTGTGAGCAGGGCAGAGCACTTTTCTGGAGAGTGGGAGCTGTGATTTTGCCATTGCTGTGGTGCTGGCCAGGCGCAGTGCCGAGACTTCCCCCACATCCCGAACCTAGTCCTCTAATAGCCTGTGAGGAGGGACCCCGGTCTGGGGTCTCGTGTTCATGGACAGCAGGGTGTGGCTCTGGGCTGCTGCCTCCTGCTGTACTCAGGATGCTCAGGTGGACTAGCTCAGTGTGGGGCCCTCTCCCCAAGGCTTCTCCTCGCTCTGTGGTACTTGGCAGCTGATGGAGCAGATGTGGCTCAGCCCATGTTGTGTGAGGAAGGTGTAGCAAGATTAGGATGCGACCCTGACCTCAGGCAGGTGAGTGCTCCCTTACCCACCCTTCAGACTGGTAGTGTGTGATGGTGGCTGTGGGTCCCCCCGGCAGGGTGATTAGACTGAGGGTGGGAATGGCTTGGGTGGGGGGGTTTACCCTGTGGCTGGAAAGGTAGCTCAGACAGAAAGGTGGAGGAGATGCCGGCACCTCCTGTGGGGACCCACGTGGTGATGGGGGTAGGGTGTGAGGATGGTGTGCTGGCAGCCCAGTCCTGTTGTGGGGGCGTCTGGCCGCAGGGCTATGGATCCAGAACTGGGAAAGGAGCTTGGGCTGGGAGATGTGGCGAGGGAGGCAGGCTCAGGGCGAGCGCCAGTGACTAGGAACTATTTTTTATTCTTCTCCTTCAGTCTTGGGCTAGGAGACAGAGAATAAAGTCCTTTTGGTTTTCCCGTCCGGCTTTCCTAGACACTGCTGTCTTTGTCCACCACAATTCACTGAGTTTCCAGAGCAGCTTTTGTGTTCCCAGGCTTGCGGGCTGGACTTCGTCCTGCTTGTGGAGGGGCCAGAGCTTGGCGGGTGGTGCCCTGAGCTGGTGGGGCCGGGGAGCCGTGGGGTCCACGCAGCACACCCTGGCTTGGGGCAGGAGCTGGAGTAGCCACACGAAGAAGCGTTTCTGGATGTGTCTGCTTCCACATCGAGGTGCCAGGTGGGGGCAGATCTCACTCTGAGCAGAGGCTACCACCTTGGGGCGGCTGCTGCTCTCCATGGGGCAGCGTGTCCCCGTGTCACGTGAGAGAAAGACTGAATTCCTCCATAAGGCCAGCTGGCCGAGCAGCCTGGGGAGGGGAGGATGAGAGAGGCAAAGGCCTTCAGAGGACCCACTTCAGAGCCAGGAAGGAAGGGGCTGGCTCCCTCTTGGGAGCTTGAGGAGACAAGAGGAGGCGGCCAGTTTGGGAGGCGAATGTAGCTTGGATTGCAGGGGACCCTGGGCTGCTCAGGGCAGGCTGATGGGGAGAGGCAGTCCTGGGCAGAGCAGCTGGACAGCAGGCCGGGGAGATGGCTTCCTCCTGTGGACCACGGGCAGGGCTGGAGGTGTGGTGAGACTCTGGCGAGACCTCAGGGGATGCTGGCCTGGTGGGAAGGCCTCTGCTCTGGGGTCAGGCGTCATTGAGATCCAGCCCTGGACGGTCAGTGTGCAGATGGTCCGCAGTCTCCACCACAGCTTCCTCATCCCCAGGCTGGGGGTGTGTCCGCTTGAACACTTTTGTCACCCCCAAAAGTCATGCCCACCTGGAAGCTGTGATTGTGACCTTACTGGGAAGCAGATTTATTGAGATAAGGTTGTCCTGGTGTGAGGTTGGCTGCTCTTCAGCCTGGTACAGGGTCTACCTAGGCAGACACAGAGTCCATCCTTCCCCAGGGCAGGCAGGGGTGGAAGTGCAGCCTGACTCGGCCTGCTGGCGTGGTTGGTGATGTGAGTGTGGTCCTGGGGCAGTGTGAAGACTCTGTCCTTTTGAAGAACCCAAGGAGCTTAGTTGAGGAGGGTAGGGCTGGGAGTGGGGTTCTCTGGGGCCCCCGCTCTGGTCGGCTGCGTGCTGGATGCCCTTCCAGTGGGTGGGCGCTGGGAGAACGGCCTGTGGTAGTCTGGCCCTTGCATTCTGCTGGTGGCAGGCAGGACACTCAGCGCCTTTGTCCCTGTCCTGGTGCGGCTGCCTCATCTGCTTGCCTGAGCTGAGGGGGAAAGTGGCCCGAGCCTCAGGGCATGTTGGCAGTCCAGACAAGGAGATCTCCTTTACCCCTCAAATGTCCAAGAGTTTGGTGTGTGTGAGAATGCAGCTGTCCCACTGTCCCCAGGTGGCAGCCAGCCAGGCCCCCCCTGCCCCTCTACAAGGGGTCTGTAGCCTCTGCCTCCCTTGCAGCTGTTGCTCCCAGGAGAGGGGAGTGCTCCTGCCTTTCAAGAATAGAGGGAAGTAGATTATACATTGCTGCGTGTCCCCTACCTAGTATTCTTTTCTTCTTTAAATGATTAAACCAGTAGGAATGGTGGCTAAGGGGATTGGGGATTAGGGGAATGGGGACGACTTAACACTCAGTGAGCAGAGTTCCAGTTTTGCCAGGTGAAGATTTCTGCAGACAGAGGCATAGTTGTCACTAATATGGGTAGCACCACTGAGCTACACTCACAGAAATGGTGAAGTCGATAACTTTATGTTGGTGGGGCGCAGGTGGCTCACACCTGTAATCCCGGCACTCTGGGAAGCCGAGGTGGGTGGATTGCTTGAGCTCACAGGTTCGAGACCAGCCTGAGCAAGAGCAAGACCCTGTCTCTACTAAAAATAGAAAAACCGCGGCAAGAGGATCGCTTGATCCAAGAGTTGGAGGTTGCTATGAGCTGTGACACTATAGCACTTTACCCAGGGCAACAACTTGAGACTCTGTCTCAAAAAAAAAAAGATAAATTTTATGTTATGTGTGTTCTACCAATAAAAAAAAAATGGGGGAAAAGGTAGTAGGGAGGTGTGATAGGACATTTGGAGAGAGAATTGCTGAAGGCTGCTATGACACTGGCGTCATGGTCTCCTGTGTGAGCACCGGGGTTTCCAGGACCCCTGGCTGTCCTGGTGGGCAACCGGGGACATGTGGCCCCAGGAGCAAGACCTTTTCCATGGCCTGGGTTCGATCCTAGTCATGTGGCTCTCAGGACGTGGACTCACCAGTCCCAGGGCGTCTGTATCCTGGGTCCAGAGGCGCCGTGTACCCAGTTAGCTTGTTTCCTTTCTGGTGAAGTGGAAGATTTGTGCGTGAGTCGGCGGTGGTCTTGTCATCGTCCTCCACTTTAGTGGAGCTGTCTTGGCTATCTTGAGTGGCTGTTACTCCTTCACGTATCCACTTGCCATCTCTATTCCCTGTTTCATTGTATTTCTAAATTGTTACTTTATGACAAGTGTACTTTTTCATACTTTTGTCTGGTTGTGTATTAGACTTTGTTACTTTGTGGTTTTATTTTTCAGTCTTTTAAGAAAGATCATCTTCTTTTCTCTAGGGACTGCGCACAACGTTCTCTTTCATTTCGGTGTGTGTGTTGTTATTTTACTGCCCTTTACTCTCTCTGGGATTCATAGTTCCTCTGATTGATATTTTTCCAAGTGGCCGGCACGTGCCCCTGACCCTGTGAGTAGGGACACCACCTCCCCTGTCACCCGCAGTGTTACCCACTTGGGATGCTGGGTGTCTGGGCCACTCTGCATGGTCCCTTTCCAGTGGGTTTTGCACCGGGGCCTGTGTGAGCCCGCCCTGTGGTGTTCTGAGCCAGCCAGCATGCGCCTGTGCAGGGGCACTGCCCCCTCCGCCCCGCTGCTCAGAACCAGTTCTAGAACACTCTGACCAAGGACTTGGGGTGCCCACTGCTAGGGGGTCTTCTTGATGTGACTTGACTTCAGCCACAATGCCAGGGATTGCAGGGAGCCTTGGGGGGAGGTGGGGAGGGTGAGTCAGGGCTGCAGATGGGTGTGTGTCGCTGTAGTGACCCAACAGGAGGTGGCCTTCCTGCCTCGCCTCCACACCACGGGGAGCACCCGGCTGGGCGCCTCCCTCCTTGCAGGCCGCCCAGTCAGTATGTGTCATGTGGGCTCACAGATTTCTTCGCCTCATTGGCATCATTCCCGTTCCAGTCATGCTCTGAGCCCAGGTGTGTCAGAGCCCCACTCTCCTGTGGGGACCTGGGCACCCGGTGTCTTGTGGGAGCTGCATGACTGAGAATGGGGTTGGGCTGGGGGCCTCTCTCCTGGCCAGCCCCTCTGTGGGCCTCTGAGTAGGGCTGGCTGGATAGACCCTCACCTTGCTCCCTGGGACGGGGGTGTCTTGTTCCTGGCCCAGCTGGGGCAGATGTGGGGAGCGGGCACCCTATGCTGTATGCATCCTTGGTGCACACACACGTGAATTTATACACGGGACCCACACCTCCTGGTCCTCTCCCCCATCGCCCTAAGCTGGTCGGGGAGGTGCCACTCGCACTGTCTCTGGGAAGGCTTCTGGGAGGAAGTGAAGCCTGGATGGAGGCTCGGAGGCTGAGCCAGGGTCAGACCCTGAGTAGGAACATGTTTGAAGCAGGGTGGGCAGGATTCTGGGGGTCAGGGCCAGGTGGAGTGGGGGGGCATGCAGGACCAGGTTTCACCTGTCCCGTCGGACTCTGTTGAGGCTCTCCTGATTCTGTCTGGTGGTTTCCAGGCCTTAGCTGCTGGGCAGTGTGTGTGGCTTGATGGTTTTTTGAGGAACTTCTGGGAGTGGTTGGCCTTCCTTCAGTGTCCCATCGCGTGCTTCTGTTACCCTGGGTTTTGGTGCCACCGGGGTGGGCCAGGCCCAGACCCTGGCTTCTGTCTACCTGTGGCGAGCTCAGCAGTGCAGCAGGGTGATGGCCCACCTGCTGGGTGGCGGGGGGGTGGGTAGAGTCTGTAGGTAGGGGTTTTCTTTGAAAAGCTGTACTGGCTGCTCCCTAGCACAGGAGCTTGGTCACAGCCCAGGGCAGGGGCAGTGTGCAGGGCTGTGCTCTCAGAGCTGGCTGGTGACCGTGCCTTCCCCCTCTTTCCCCCGGCCCCCCGCAGGGACCCCGACCGTCATGTTAAGGTAAAGCAGCGGAGCTCGGTGCTGAACATGCTAAGGAGGCTGGACAAAATCAGGTTCAGAGGTCACAAGAGAGACGACTTCCTCGATCTGGCAGAGTCTCCGAACGCCTCGGATACCGAATGTGGAGACGAAGTGCCCCTGAAGATACCTCGGACCTCGCCCCGGGACAGCGAGGAGCTGCGGGACCCTGTGAGTACGCTGCCCGCTGTGGGTGGACGTGTCAGCCCAGTCCTCAGACGGCCGTGCTGAGGGTGGACAGACAGGTTCCTGCCCTGCTGCGCTGGCAGCCCAGGGTGGTAGCACCATCTCCCTGTGGACATCTCCGTCAGGGCTTGTCCCAGCTTGAGCCTTCTCTGTGCAAGGCCTGGCCTGGCAGCTGTGTTTCTGGGTCTCCCTCCTTGGTTTTTCTGTGCTGAGACCCAGGCCTGAGCCCTGGGAGGGTGGGCTTGGGGATGGGGTAGGGTGGTCTCTGGAAGCTGCTGGCACCTGGCTGGTCTGTCTGAATGTGGCAGGGATGTGTCCCTGACGCCCCGCAGCTGGTGGAGCTGGGGCTGAGCCCTCATCACCTTGTCGTCAGGGCTGGGCCTGTGGCCAATCGTGGGGAGCTCTTCATTCAGGTGGCAAATGAGCGCCTCAGCCTGGCCCAGGGGCTGGCTGGGAACCAGGCGCAAGTAGGGGCCTGCCTTCCAGGAGCTTGTGTTTCATGGTATGACCTAGCACTTCCCCAGGTGTCCTCTCCCAGCTCCTGAGCCAGGTTTTCTTTCCAGATGTGGCTTTGAGCCATGGCTTTCCCTGGCTCCCTGTGCTGTTCATGCTGTTACACAGGGATGGCGCCTGCCTCTGCTCCTGGTGGGTAGGGCCACTTTGCCTCCTGGGCTTGTGCAGGAGAGTGGGAGGGGAGTGTGTGGGCCTGTGGCCCCAGGCAGAGGCCTATTTGGTCCACTGGCTGCTGTCCCGTGCGTACCCACCACCCTATGTACCCCTCACGCAGGTTCTGCTGCAGAGCAACAGCAGCTTGACGGGAGAGCTATGTCGTGTCTGGCTCTGGCCGGTGCCAGTGTGGAGGGCTGTGGGGCATGAATCGTGGGCGCTGGTCTTCGGGCTGAGCCTGCAAATTGCCCCCAATATGTGCCTCTAAGCTCAGTGAGGGTCCAGGAGTCTAATGTAAAGATCCAGATTGGGCTGTTCTCCCAGCCCCCACCCTGCTCATTTGCCTGTCCAGCCAGGGCTGTGGGTGTCTTGGTCGGGACCCCAGCCCCACCCCTGGCTCAAGCACTGGCCCCAGGGTGGCTTCCTAACAGTTGTACTGAGATGTGCCCAGTGTGTGGTGTCTGAGGTGGGGTGGCAGGGATGTAGAAGGCCCCTGGTTGGATTCTCACTTGGCTATTTACCAGTTGCCAGGCTCGGACTGGCCACCCAGGCTGGGAGCAACTGGCCACTGGGCAGTTGTGCAGATCACAGGTGGTGTTACAGCAGAGTGTGAGGTCTGCTGCATGGTACTGCCCTCTTTGTGACAGTCCAACCAGTTGGCCAGCCAAGTACCTCTTTCCGGACATGTTCTCTGCATACAGCTCGTGCCACAGCTGGATCTGGCCAGTGCAGGGGCCGTGTGTTGTGTGCGTGGTGGGGTTGGGGGGGCGTGCAGGCATGGTGCTTTGGTGTTGGTGGATGGTAAGGTTTGGGTGGGGGGCTTTGATTTGGTGTCCTGCCTTCAGGTGGCCTTGTCAACCTGGTGATGGCCTGTCCCTGGGGCTGCCATGGTGGGTGAGCTGGAGGCCAGGGCAGAGGGCAGCAGATGCTGCCACATCACAAGGTCTTTACTTGGGGCACAGCATCTGGATCTGGGGGCACAAGGAGCCCCTGTAGGGGAGGGTCAGTGTCAGAGCCAGCTGCTCCAGGGTGGGTCACTGTGGGGTGGCCTGGAGATGGTGGCTTCTGGGGCTGGGAGAGGGAGCCAGGGGATATTGCCAGGGTGTGGTGCTGGTTGGATGGGCAGGGGCTCCTGAGAAAGGCGGGTTGTGGTCTGGACAGCAAGTGCTGTCCACCAGGTGGGGTCCTCAGAGTGACATGTTGAAGTGGGAGGGGGCTAGGCTTCTTGGGCTATAGCTGGGCTGAGAGGGAGGCAAATGCTTGAAGAGGCTGGGCAGGGTCAGCATGTGGACCTCAGCTCCCCTTTCTTGTGGCCATGGGTGATCGGGGAGGAAAGCCACTGCAGGGACTCAGACACAAGGAATCACGAGAAGAAAGTCACAGTGGGTGGGTGGCGCCTGTGGCTCAGTGAGTAGGGCGCCGACCCCATATACTGAGAGTGAAGGGTTCGAACCCGACTCCGGCCAAACTGCAACAAAAAATAGCTGGGCATTTTGGCGGGTGCCTGTAGTCCCAGCTACTCGGGAGGCTGAGGCAAGAGAATCGCCTAAGCCCAAGAGCTGGAGGTTGCTGTGAGCTGTGACATCACAGCACTCTACCCAGGGCAACAGAATGAGACTCTGTCTCTTAAAAAAAAAAAAAAAAAACAAAGTCACAGTGGGAGAAAATGAGAAAAGGGCCCTGGCTCCGGGGCTCATGTTGAATGCAGCTTAGACCCAGTGCACAGGGAGGCCCGGCTGTTTGGCTATTTAACTTTGGCCCAAGCTGCAGGATCCTAAGTTATAAAAGGGAATGAAATCGTGTCTGCCTCCCAGGCCTGCTTGGAGGATGGAATGAGATGGTGCGTGGAATGCCTGGCCTGCGTCCAGCTTGTCATCTGTGTGGGTGGCTGTCATTGTTAATGACCCTGAAATATGGTTCATACAGCCGTGCCAGTCCCCTGCGGCCTTAGTGAAGCCTTGTTCTTGTAGCATTGAGACCTTGCTCCGGCCCTGCTCTCGAGGCCCCCGGGGTTGGGGTGCAGTGGGTGCTCCTCCCGAGTCCACCCGCCCACGGCCCTCCTGGGGTACATTGTTCCTCCCTGTCCGGCCTCAGGAGATGCTTCCACACGGCACACTGTTCCCCTGCCCAAGGTGGGCAATTCAGGGCTCTGTAGTGTGTTCAGTGTGGTATGACCATTACTGCAGTCCCTGTCAGAACATTTTTGTCACCCCAAAAGGAATGCCATATCCTTCAGCCATCTCTCTCTATTTCCCTTTGCCCCAGCCCCTTGCAGCTGCCTGTCTGCTTTGCATCCTGGAGTGGGCAGGGGTGGATGGCGACCTCCACCCACTCAAGGCGAAGACCTTCCACCTCTTTCCTGGGTCTCTCAAACCCTATGTGTTCAGGCTGATGTGCTCGTTTTCTCAGGCCTGCCTGCCGCAGGCTCAGTGGGGATCAGGTGCCCCAACCTGCCTGCCACATTCCTGGAGGGATAAGACACAAGGATGAGATGTAGGGAGTGTCAGAACATCTGTCCCACACCGCAGCCAGGGGACTGGTTTCTAGGGTCATCAACCCGTTGGACACGTAAGGAAGCTGAGGCCCGGGGAGTTTAAGTTATACTCAAGGTCATGCAGAGAGTCAGCGGCAGAGCTGGGTTGGACCTGGGCAAGGGGTTCTAGGGCCCGCAGGCTGCCAGACTCCTGCTGGTATTCCCCGCCATCCTCCCCGCCCTGAGTGTCCCCCAGCCACAGGCACCCACTGTTTTGATTTGGGGTGCTGGGATTTCCTGTGGGAATCCAGCTGTTTTAAAGGCCATCCTAGCCGGCCTCCCTGGGGAGCCCCTTAGTATTGGAATGAGCCTCAGGGCTGCACATCCTGGCTTTGTCCCTGGCTATCAGAAGACTGGCCCACACTCTCTTCCTCTTCCTCAAGGCTGCTGGCCGTTAGTGTGGGGATGTCAGCACGGGAAGACTGTGCCCGGCCCGTGGAGCCTGGCAGGTGGGGTCTGGCTTCCTGCTCTGCCCCTCTCTGCGGTTGGTGTCCCTGCTGCTGCTGCAGACAGAAGTCCCGGGGTGGAGGCTGAGGCCACTGGCTTCTTAGGGCCCAACCTTGCCTTGTCACCAAGAGGAGGAGGGCTGCCTTTCCAGCACCACTTGAGAAAACCCCAGGAGGACTGGACTCCGTTGTGGGAAAGACAGCCTGATTTGGGCAGGTGTCCTGGGGTGTGGGTGAGAGGTGGGCAGAGAGGATGGGCTGCTCGGGGGTGGAGGGTCTTCTGTCCTCAGTGTGGTGGCCCCAGGAGCACTTGGTTCTTACTCGTGTGACTTCTGGGTCAGATAGCTCATAGTGAGTGCTGGATGTCTCCCAGGTAGGGCCTGGGTTGTACTGTGTGGTCCCTGCCCACTCCTAGGCCACCCTCTGGCTGGGCTGACCTGGGTCACCACGTGGTGCTCCGTGTCTCAGCAAATGGGGAGGTTAACAGGCCACACTTGTCCTCTGCACCTACAGAAAGACACTGTAAACAGAAAGAGTGAGTGAAATATTTGAAAGTGACCTTGAAGGTTGGGCTGCAGAGGGTGGCGGGGCCTGGGGGGTTCTTCTGGGCAGGAGTGAGGCTGAAGAGGGACCTGGCTGGGGAGTTCAGTTCACCTTTACACTATGACCTTCTCCTTGAGATGGGCACATTCCCACCTCTGGCTTTGCCTTACCATGGCTGGGAGCAGGGTGGCTGGGTCTGACTCAAATGCTAGGAAAATGTGGAGGAACTTCTGGAAGCTACATGGATAAGCAGCTGGGGAAGGGGAGACAGAGGTGAAGAAATTCCCTGGGGAAGATACAGGGAAGGGAACAGGGGGTGGAGTGGGCCATGGGGACAAGAAGGGGTGAAGGCAGGAGTCAGGTGCCAGCCCAGTCATTACTCAGGTGGCCTGGAGCTGCCCAGGATGCATGGGGGCAGGTGGGCGGGGGGCAGGCTGGCAGCATATGGCCCTTAGTTTCTGTGTTTGATATTTTTAACAAGTGTCATAGAAAGCATCCAAAGTGTCTAGCACACTTGGACTGAAGATGTGAACGGCCGTTCCGGCTGGGCTGTGTCCTCTCTGACCCCCGCCGTGTCCCCCTGGTGATTCTGGAGCAGGTCTGGACATGTTACCATCTGCCTTAGATGTGTCCCAGTCCTTGTCTGAAAGATGAGGGCTGGAGACAGCCACCTCCTGTGTGAAGGTGGATGTGGGCGCTGTAGGCTCCTGCGTGTGAGTGGGGCGGGCGCTGCCTGCTCAGGTGGGCCTTTTCCAGGCCCGAGAGCTCATGCAGGCCTGGCTGTGTTTGGATGGCCATTTAGATGGATGTTTGGCCACGAAGGTCTGCCCAGGCCTACTGAGGCCCTGAGTTTAGCCCCACAGATGCCTTGTGAGCTTCTGGGATGGCTGGTGCACAGACCAGCATCTGCCCTGCTCAGCTGCAGCACAGGGGGGCTTGCGACCTCCTTGGGGCACTGTTAGGGCTTCTGTCCCCTTGGATGGGCACTTGCGACTCCCTGCCAGCTCCAGTACCCACACCCTGCCTGGAGCAGTGCCCGTGTCTGCTCCCCACCTGCCAGCGTCAGCGTCAGTAGGGACTGACTCCAAGTAGTGCTCTTGGGGCCCCTCAGGTGGGCAGGGCAGGTGGATGACTCTGCCTGAGACCACTCCCCTGCCCCTGTCTCCCTGTGCCGTCCTAGCCAGGCTCCGAGGGCCAGGGTATAGCCTGTCCCAGGAACTCATGCCCCAGTCCCAGAGCAGCTGAGTGTGTGGGAGGTCAGGGGCCCAGGAGGGGGCAGCCTCAGGCCAGAGGTCCTTGCCCAGGTGACGGGTGCCTTCTTCCCAGCCTGAGGTCATGATGCTGTTGGTGTGGGCCTCCAGCCCTAGGGGAGGGGCCTGGGGACCCAGATGGACACGTCAGGCCTGCACTGTTGTGTGCTGGGGCACTTGTGTGCTATCCCTTGCCTGGTCAGGGTCAGGAAGGCAGCTGTTCCTGTCCACTTTGTGGCCCAGGCAGGGGTGGCCTCTCTCCTTTCCTGAGCAGCTCCTGGGCATGAGGTAGATGGAGCCTGCCCGGCCCACGGGGGTGGTGCACGGTGGTGTCCACTAGCTGGCCCTTGGTGGAGCAGATGGACGAGGCCCTGTTTGGAGTTTGCTCTGCTCCCCTCCGATCCCTCTGCCCAGGAGCTGTGCTGTTCTCTCCAACTCACTCGGCCTGGCTGGCTGTGGACACGCCTCGGGCCTCTGTCTGGGACGCTGGTTGGTGCAGTCTCAGGGCTTTCTTCCCTCTGCAGCCCAAGATTGAGACCACAACCATGGAGAACCTCAGCGCCTCTTGTCTTGTTTTAGTTTTTTGATTATTTCTTTACTTGGCCCTATGCAGGCTTGGAGGGCACCCTTGTTGTCTGGGATAGACTGATGCGGGTCAGGGAGGACTTGGCATCTCCTGTCCTGGGCTCTGGCAGGTGCTGGGCGGGTGCTCCGTTGCTCCGCCGCCCGCTGTGCCATCCTTATTCCAGAGGCTGTAGCTGCTGGTCCCTTTCAGAGGCTGCTGCTTGTCTGTCCTGAGGGCCCTCAGGCGCCTCTCAGGGAACCGACCAGTCCTTGCAGACACAGTGCGGGTGGCTGCCTCTGAGTTCTTGGGGTCGGTGCAGACACAGTGCTTGCGGTGGCTGCCTCTGAGCTCTTGGGGTCGGTGCAGACACAGTGCTTGCAGAGGCTGCCTCTGAGCTCTTGGGGTCAGTGCAGACACAGTGCAGGTGGCTGCCTCTGAGCTCTTGCTGTTTTCCTTCCAGGCTGGTCCAGGGACCCTCATCATGGCTGCAGGAGTCCAGGACTTTAACCGCACAGAGTTTGATCGACTGAATGAGATCAAAGGTCACCTGGAAATTGCCTTATTGGAAAAACACTTCTTACGTGAGTACCAGGAAGTGCTTGGAGGGGGCAAGACAAGGCAGGGGTGGCTGAGATGGGGATATTGGCTGCTGCAGTGCATCAGGAGCTGTGGCTGGGAAGAACCACGACAGGGCTGTCGCTGGACATGTGGGTGTGGGTGAGACAGCCGCGGCCCCAGTGAGGCTCTTTGGGCTTAGACGTCGCACCCGGCCTTCGCCTCCTGGGTCCAGGTCTTCCACTGACTGCCACGTGAAGCCCAGTGCCTGTATTTTGTTGGTGGTGGTGGCAGGGGAGGGGAGGGCACCTTTCCTCTGTGGGTGGAGTGTCATGGGGGGAGGAGTGAAATGTTCTGGGGAAATTCTGGTGTTTTAATGGATTGGGTCCCTTGCATTCCCCATGGTTAGCCCAGAATTTTCAGAGCTTTTGGTTGGTTTGCAAGTTAGGAAGGAAGGGAGAGTGTAGGGCTTTGTGTCCTTTGGTCTTGGCCAGGTGTTTCTGGCTCACTGGGGCTTTGGCCTTCGGGGTGGTGAGAACAGCAGAGATTGTTCTAGAAGGGGCTTTGGTTTCTTTGCTTTTTTAGTTTCTTTTTTGTTTTTTTTACGAGACGGGTTCTCACTCCATCTGTCACCAGGCTGGAGTGAAGTGGTGGGATCACAGCTCTCTGCAGCCTTAAACTCTTGGGCTCAAGTGATCCTCCCTCCTCAGCCTCCCTGTGCTGGGACTACAGGCGTGTGAGTCTCCTCTCCTGGCCTGATGTGTTGCCTTGACGCTGTCCTCACCTCTGAGTCCTCCCTCTTGTACAGATGAAGAAACTAAGGCACAGAGGGTTAACTGAAGTCACCTACCACTAAGTGAAGCACTCTTACTGGTTGCTCACCAGTAAGGAAGTGCCAGGCAGATGAGCCCCAGTGTCCATGTAGGTGACGCGGCCGCTGTATTCACAGCGGACATTATGGTGAAAGTGATGCTGGGAAACAATACAGACGAAACAGCTTCAGCCCTGTGCCCAGAACTGGTCACTTCTGAACCATGCAGGGCAGTGCCCAAGTGCCGGGGGATGGGGCCCTGCTTAGGACCTGGGCAGGCAGGTCACTGGCCTCTTGGGTGTCATGCCCAGTGGGGTCTCCTCAGTGCTGTGGGCCAGACAGTGGTGCCTTTGCTGGAATAGTCACCATCCTGGTTTTGTGCCCTGATTGCCATTGCCCACACTGGTCGTGCCTTGAAGGCAGGGTGGGAGCCTGTGGGTTTCAGAGGGCTGGACTCGTCCTGGCCCAGGCCTCGTAGGAAGCCCTTGCAGGTGTGGGTGGGTGCAGGCTGTGCGGGTATAGTTGGTGTAGGCTGTGCGGGTGCGGATGGTACGGGCTGTCCGTTTAAGGCCATCCGTTTGTCCATTTTAGATTGTGCAGGCGCTGTTTTCTATGCCACTCAAGTATCACCGCTGTCCCAGTGGTGGGGAAAACTGTTTTTTCACTTTGTAATAAAGTCCTTGCCTCTTCCTTGGGTAGGCCAGGCAGGGGGCTCTGGGTCAGGAGGGAGCAACTGAGGTGCCGTCTGCCGGGGCTCCTGGCTGCCTCATGTGGAGGCTGGGGGCTGGGGCCTGGCTTGAGCATGTCCACATACGCTGGTAAGGTAAGACGCTGGTCCATGCTGCTGTGTGGGTTCATCTGGTGTCAGGCCAGAGATCAGTAATGAACTCTGTGTGTGTGTGTGTGGAAGCGGTTAACTGTGTATTTGTACAGTGGTAGTTAACTGTATGTGAATGTGTGTGTGTGGCCATAGTTAACCATGTATGTGTGAATTTTTATGTGTGCATAGCTGTGGTTCACTGTGCGTGTAGGTGGTGGTGGTGACCTGTGTGTGCATAGTTGGCTGTGTGGATGCAGCAGTAGCTAATTCTATGTGAGGGCACACACGTGTATGTCTGTCCTTACCCCATCCAACAGTGGCCCCTGAGGACTGAACATCAGTTGTTCTCAGGACAGCCCTGGCGACACACCCTGGCCAGGCTGTGGAGTGACCTGGGTTCCCCTCAGGTCTTAGATTGTCATGGGACCAGTTTGGGCAGAGTCAGGCTGCAGAGCTGCCGATTGGTGGCCATCCCTTAATTACAGCCCTGGCAGGCTGCTGCCTGTGACCTTGGCCAGCACTGAGCTCCTCGGGCCTCCCTGGTGCCCTCAGTCAGGTGTTCAGCCCATCCTAGCAGGGGCCTGCTGGACAGAGGCTGTACTTGGGGGTCTGGAGAGTGCAGCTGGATAGATCATAATAAGTCGTCAGGCAAAAGATGCTTTCCTGTCATCTTGCTGAACCTCGGGAAAGTGCCTTTTTGTGGCCAAGTGGTTGAATATTGGGGGTTTCCTGGGGCTTTTATCTTTCCCATTCATGGAGCAAGGATCTCAACAGAGGGGAAGGGTCTGAGAGTGTCTGAGAGGAAGCCCAGGCCGGGAGGACAGAGGCTTCCAGGAGAAGGGGTTTCTGAGCAGGGGTGTTGGGGGAGGAGGCGTGCGGGCTCAGTGGCATGCTTGTCACTGGCAGAAAGGACAGATGTGACCCACCCTGGGCCAACTGGACACATGAAGGAAAGAGACCTCCCAGCCCCGAACATTGTGGCCGGCATCCTTGGGCTAGCACATTTGGTTCTGTCCCAGGAGTGTCTGCCCAGGAGTGGTGCGTGTCGTTCCCTGGTAACTCAGGAAGTAAAAGTGCAGGGTTCAGCTTTGACAGCTGTGTTGGGGGGAGGCAGTTCTGGGCATTGTTTTTTAATGATGGAGAACTTCAAATATATATTGTAATGGGGCACATAGCGTCATGAGCCCACACCTGCTTCCACATGGATCCAATTCCTCTGCCCACCTCTGATATTTTGGAGCAAATCCAACCAGAATCTTTTCATTCCATCTGTAAATATTTTAGTAGGTAGCGCAGTACTTTTTTTTTTTTTTTTTTTTTGTAGAGACAGAGTCTCACTTTATCGCCCTTGATAGAGTGCCGTGGCATCATACAGCTCACAGCAACCTCCAACTCCTGGGCTTAGGCAATTCTCCTGCCTCAGCCTCCCGAGTAGCTGGGACCACAGATGCCTGCCACAACACCCGGCTATTTTTCTGTTTTGCAGTTCGGCCGAGGCCGGGTTTGAACCTGCCACCTTCGGTATATGGGGCCGGCGCCCCACTTGATGAGCCACAGGCACCGCCTAGCTCAGTGTGTTTTAAAGATGAAAGCCATGAGTCCAGTATCAGAACTAAAAACAAACAAAAAACCCACTCGTTTTTCATTATTATCATCAGCGCTCCAACTTAGGCTCAGATTTCTCTAATTGTCTCATAATTTTTTTGCACCTCTTTGAAACAGCAATGAGACAGGCCTTTGCACAGTGACCGGCTGGGCCCCCTCCAGATGCTACCTGGGGTCAGTCTCATTCTCTTTGTCTCTGGTTGAACAGGTCATCTGTTCTGGACCCTGCTGGCAGCCTCCCTGCGGACCTGACTCAGTCCTATCTCTGGGCTTCCCACACCTCAGCGGTGAGGGGTGTGGCTGACCTTTTGAGGGAGGATTCCTTTGTCGGGGGCATCCTTCTGTGGGGTGGTCTCTGTCTTCAGTGTTACCACCTCGATAATTACTGCCCGTGCCATCCTTTCTCCATGCGTTAGTGGACACATTTCTGTAAACTCTTTCCTTTGTTGGCTATTTGGTTACCTGGTGTGGCACGTATAGGAAAAGCAGGTTTGTCTGCTTGAGTTTTCCCCACGTATTTTCCAGTTTTCAAAATAATGAGTTGAGTTCTCTACTTAGAGGATCCTCCGACGGTGACCAGGGAGGGTGGCAGGCTTTTATAGGGGTTTTTTGGTATCATCTTGAGATCAGAGATTTAACACATATGGTGTGGTTTTTACCACTGTAGAGGTTTTGTTTTGTTTTGAGCCAGAGTCTCAAACACTCCATCACGCAGGCTGCAGTGCAGTGCCATCTCCATGGCTCATGTGGTTTCAAACTCTTGGGCTCAAGACATCCTCCTGCCTCAGCCTCATGAGCAGCTGGGACATTAGGAATGAGCCACCTTGTCTGGCTAATTTTCTATCTTTTTTTTAAGAGATGGGATCTTGATATATTGTCAAGGAGTCTTAAACTCCCCTCTCAGCCTCCCACAGGGCTGAGCGTCCGGCCCATGGTGGTTCTCATCTGATTGGTGCTCAGATAGTGCTGCTGGGCTGGGGGAGCCTCTTCTAGTTGGCATCTGGGTCCTTTGACACAGTCCCTTGTGAGGTAGAGAGTCCTTGCTTTTTGATGTGACGAGGTAATCCCAGGCTTACCTCAGCCATTTTCCGTTCCAGTCCTCAAATTAACCTTTTCTCTAAAAAGTCCTGGTCCCCTTTGGTAGAGTGATATTTATGGCCTAAATAAGGGTTCTAATGCATTTGTTGCTGCTGGTTGGTCATAGCGTCCTGACCCAGTGGTCTGGGCTGAAAATTCACACAGGTGCTCTTATTGGAATTTACACCTGGGACTCCTGGGTGTCTGTCTGACCTCACGAGTCCCTGCTGCTGGCTTCCTGGTCCTCAGTTTCACCAGCTTTGCTTATCTGTGTTACCCAACAGTGTGCACATGTCCCAGAACTGATGCCAGTGCAGGGTCGCTGCGGCCCCTGTGCCTTCGTTTCCATTCCTGTGGTCCTTGGGGTTGGCCCCGCTGGGCTGGACAGGTGCGGCCTTACTGTGTCTGGCAATTACTTGCAAGAGTTTTTTCCTGTCTTTGTGGCTATGCCATCAGATCAGTACAGTGCTGGGTTCACTTGTTTCTTTTTGATTGAGATTTTTAGAGATTTCTTTAGAAAAACAACAATTTTATTTTGACATAATTTCAGACCATAGGAAATTTACAAAAATAGTATAAAGAATTCCTGCGTACTTGTCATCCATTTATTCTCTAAAGGTTAACATTTCTCATTTCTCTCTCTCTCCCTTTTCTATATGTCCAGCCACCCACCTGCCCACCCACCACCCTTCTTTCCATCCACCTGCCACCCCCACCCTTCCTTCCATCCATCCACCCCCACCCTTCCTTCCATCCATCCACCCCCACCCTTCCTTCTATCCATCCACCCTCCACCCTTCCATCCACTCACCCACCACCCTCCTTCCATCCTTTCTGAGCTGCAGGCACTCTGGCGTGTGTTTCCTAGAAGGAAGGATATTCACCCAACTATAGGACAGTTATCTAAGGCAGGAAGTTAGTGTTGATATAATACCGTATAATCTATCATCTGGTCTGAGACCTTATTCCAACTTCCTTGTTGTTCCAGTAATGATTTTGTAGCAAAGGAAAGTGCCAGGCTGTGAGCTGCGTTCAGCCACCACGCTCCTTAGCCTCCTTCACGTGGAGCAGCCGCTCTGCCTGTCTTTGTGTTCCCGAGGTTGGTGTCCTTGAAGAGCACAAGTCAGTTATTTTGTAGGATGTCCTGAATTTGGATTTGTTCTCCTGAGGGGACTCAGGCCATGTGACTTTGTCTGGAGGGTCACAGACGTGATGTCAAGTCCCCAGTGCATCACATCAGGAGGTGCACAGGCTGTCTTGTCCCATTACACAGGTTGTCCAGTGTTCTTCTTAAGTTATGTTAATGTACTCTTAGAGTTGTCTAAAAGCTGTTTGCACGGTTTGGAAGTCAAGGCATAATCAGAGAAGTGGAGTTCACCTCCCTGACCCCTCTCTTCCCACCCCCAGGTCGTGACCCCTCTCTTCCCCACCCCCCAAGTCATGACCCCTCTCTTCTCTGCCCCCCCAGGTCATGACCCTTCTCTTCCCCGCCCCCCAGGTCATGATCCCCTTTCCCCATCCCCCAAGTTGTGACCCCTCTCTTCACCACCCCCTGGGTCATGACCTCTCTCTTCCCCCCCAGGTCATGACCCCTCTCTTCACTGCCCCCCCGGGGCCGGGGCGTCGGGGCCGAGTCCAAACTGTCCGCCCCCCGCGAGGGCGTCCGACAGGGCCCTGCCAGGGGGGTCGGCGCGCCGGGACCCGCGGGCCCCCGCCCGGGGGGCCCGCAACGACCGCGCACCCCCCCGGGGGGGGATGGGAAAGAAACGGATCACCACCTGGGGGTGGGGAAGAGAGGGGTCATGCCCTGGGGAGGGTGGGGGCGGGGGGGGGCGCGCCGGGGGGGGGGGGGCGGGGGGGGGGGGCGGGGGGGGGGGGGGGTCGCCGGGGGGGGCGGGCGGGCGGGGGG